>PVJO010009707.1:0-67873 GCA_004026905.1 Hystrix cristata | reverse complement strand
CCCCCCACCCCACACCTCACATGACACTGTCTACCTGTATCCCCTCATGGAGAAGGGAAACTCTTATAAGAAAATGATTCTCATCCATGAAGGCAGAATGGTTTTTAAAGACCTCACCTCTTAATACTAATGGATAATTGCTTCATATAGAGCAGTGTTCTAATTTCTCATTCCTTTGCTAAATAAATATTACCACCTTTAACTATCATTTTTAAGTTTTTATGTTCTCTCTATTGTTTTCCTCTTTTTACAAACCAATTCCAACTCAGAGATCAACTAGAGGGAGCTTGATAAAATGTGTCTTTATCATGTGCTTATAATGTTATTTCTATATGTGAAAAAAGCTAGATTGAGTTATTAAACTAAAGTGCAGACGTACCCTGCTTGAATCATACATTTGATAGATTTGATGCCACTGAGTGTTGGGGCTTGAGTGAAATAGTGAAGTTAATAAAGACCATATTCTTATAGAGTTTACACTCTATTTGATGAAAATAAGTATCAAACACGTAAAAATTAAATCATGGTGAAAGATGCCAAATTTAGAGATGTTTTAGCTAGAGCTCCCAGAGAACATCTCTTTGTTGAACAGTAACTTGAATAAAATCAGCAATAAGCCCCGCTCTAGCTAAGAGAATATTGCTTTGGCACACTGTTTAGTGAATGATAGAAAGAAAATGGAAAACTAAATTAATAGACTCCAGAAGCAAAACACAGAATTCACCTGATTGGCTGCAGGTTTTTCAGCATGGCAAGTTGAAATGTCTTCCATATATATTCAAGATGAATAAGACAGTCTTAGTTGTATAACCAATTGGTTGATGACCGTGGCTGAGGTTTAATTTTTTGTTTTTTGTTTTGTTTTGTTTTGTTTTGTTTTGTTGTTGTTGTTGTTGTTGTTGTTAGTAACAAGAAATGCTTCCAAGTTCCAGTTAGCTCATGTAAGAATTCTAGCTATGGAGAAAACAGGCTAAGGAGCTTGTGTGTATCTGTATGGGATACCTGTATATACCTGTGTATGAGGTATGATCACATTACACAGTGACTGATTAAATTAAAAAAAAATACTACAGTAAAAGACATATTGCCACTACTTCTCCCTCAAAATATTCCCTTTTGCTTCTTGCAAATTTATTCCGTTGTTCTTTCCACTTTCTGAAGAAGTTCTGGAAGTCATCTGGCAGGAGTGAGTGTCTACAAAGTGCAAGAAAAATACAGTGAATTCTGCTGCTGAGTGCCGGCCACCAGAAAGGCAGCTGGTGAGAACAGCACATGCGCCCACATCCACCTTGTTCTCCAGAGCAGGTGAGGCCATGTGACTTCTCAGGCTCAAAATGATCTTGGAAGTAAATGTTTTTGGAATCAGTTTAGGACTTCCTGGAAGCCACACCAGTGCAACTTAAAACTCTCACGAAAGAGGACTTTCAGAACTGCTTCAGAAAGTAGCAAGAATGTTGGGATAAGTGTATTGAGAGTTAGGAAAAGTATTTTGAGAGGGATGAAGGGTGATGTGTTTTTCACTATATTTTTAAAAATTCTAAACACATAACATTTTCTGATAACAACTCATATCTAGTCACAGACACTCCCAACAGAGATGAGAGATGGACTATTATCAGAGGCATAGCCAAGAGGAAAACAAATATTATTTATGCCATAAATGGCCTGAATGAACATGATGCCGATTTTTATAACATCGCTTTTGAAGTTCCCTACTGGACATGTACAATTTCCTTGTGGGAAAGACAGTATCACATTATTTTTATTATTACTATTACTACTGAAACAAAGGCTTACGTACTGAGCTATGTCCCTTTCCATCTCCCTTCATAAATTTTGAGCCAGAGTGTAGCTTAATTAATTGGATGATGTTATTAATTGCTAACTTTTAATATATATTTACAAATCATCCTAAATATTTTAAAGAGATTTGAAGATGGAATTATACTGCAATGTGCACAGTTACATAACTCTTAAATTATTTTACGTTCCTTATATTCGCTCATTTTTTCTGAACTGGTAAGCAGTAGAAATGTCATTATACTCAATAAATACTTAAACATTTCTATAGAAATAGAAACTATGGCAAGCTTGAAAACTTGCAGATGCTTTGAAATAAGATTGTAAACATACAAATCTGTAGTTATTTGATATATTTTTCTACTCTGGTTTTCATCTTCGATTTTTTTTTTTTAGGTTTGATATGTTTTACTCCATCAATTTTTGGTAAATGTTATGGTTTGTGTCTAGATGTCCCCCCAAAGCCTCATGTGGTAAGAGATAGCTGGATCTAGAGTGTGTGATTACTAAATTGATCCATTGATCGGTTTGGCATGGTTCTGCTGGGATCAAGGATGTGAAACTGAGATTGGGGGTGGGAGTGCGGGCCGCCCTGGGGGCAGATAGCCTAGATAAAAGATACAGGAAGAAGCTAGCTAGCTGCTTGTTTGCATTGCTTATTTGCATACATTCCTTGCATTTTGCTGACTTTACTTTACTGCCGGTCGGCTGCCGGTCTGCCACGCCGGCCCACCCTGCCTCGGACCCAGCGGACTATAGACTGAAACCTCTGCAGACTGTGAGATAATAAACCTTTCTTCCCCTAACTTTGGATGTCGAGTATTCTGTCCCAACAATGAGAGAAAAGTAACTAAAACAGTAAATAATTTTTTTCTTCTGTGCATCTCACAGACTTTATTTTGGTTTCATTTCTCTCTGTCCCAACTTGCTACTACCCTTTCCTCACCCTTAGTGACAAATTTTCCTCAGTTGTCAAAATATTCTTTCATAAAACACAGATAGATCACATTTCTTTTCTCACACACTTCATTAGATTCTAATATTCTTCAAATTCAAAGCCATTCGTCAAAAGTAGGCCTGGCACTTATTGGCAATCCTGCAGACCGAGTTTTCTTGTCTTACTCTCTGCCTGCATCACTCATCCATCTGTTCAGATTCGTGACCCACCAACCTCCTGCGGGGCACTCTGAGGAGACGGAGATAGCACTGAAGAGCACAACCGTCCTTCTCCTGCCCCCGCCGTTCCTGCGCAGGAAAATACGGTGAAAATAAAAACAAAAATGATATTTTTGGAAACTGATACACATCTTTAGAAATAATGAATAGCGAGAGAAATTTGACAGTAATGGATTTTCGGAGAGACAAAGAGCATGAGAAACAAGGTTTCTGGGAAAGAACAATATCTGAATTGAGACATAAACTAAAACAGACAATTATGAAAAAAGAAACAAAGATCAGGTCAGGAAAGAAGTAGATGTAGTTGCGAGAACGGGAACCAAGGACAAGCTTGCTTTCTTCTAGAAGCAGCTGTGTCACTGTGAGTTGGGGGGAGCCAGGAGGAAAAGTTGAAACAGAAGGCGGAGTCTAGGTGGTTTGAAGCACTGTTTTTACTTTACTTTCACACATGTACTAACTTTCATGTAATTCTGCACAGGCGGATCCCTGGAAAATATCCTACTACTGCTACATCTTCTCTTCGGTGTATTAGAAGATTCAGCTTGTCATCATTTATTTTCAGAATTCATAACCTTCATCTGGGTTGAATGCTTCACTTAGAAATTTTTTCTGTTTGTTTTGGTCAGACATTTTATGAGAATCTTGTAAATGTGATTTTTTGTTTCCTACTTTGATTGTAATCTCACTGATGAGTAGAATGTTGTCTTAAAAGATTTCAGATTATTTCATTTGTATGGCCCATTTTGACATTTTAGGTTTATTAATAGTTCTTGAGTAAGTGTACTAGTCAATTACTATACAAAATTAGGAGGAAAAATTTTTCAAAAACACAAAGAGAACTCATAGAAAGCTCTATTACAAACTGCTTTGATTAAATGACTCATTTTACTTTAAAAACTTTTAATCCCATTTTTATAATTTGACAATATGTATATATTTTACTGTTTTCTCTATTTTTAATTCTTTAATAGCCACTTTTGCATGAAAAGCAAAATACTCTGACATAATTAAAATGATTTCTTTATATGTACAATTACTGAAGTTGAAACACAATGACGTGTTAGCAAATTGATTCCATACTATGTATTCTTTTAATTTCCATTCCTAGTGTTTTCCTAGAGACTTATCATTCTGTAAATCTAATGATGAGTCGTTAAATTTATTCTTAGTTACAGATTTCAATGGTTGACTATATAAATAGACACCGTTATATATTAGACTATATATGAAAATAGACAATATATATTGAGGGTCAGTTTCTTAAGATAATAAACTGTGAAAGCCAACAGAAGGAAAAAAAAACTGTAATATAAGCATCTGAGAAAAATGAGGAAGACCTCAAATTGCCTAAGTACAAGTGTGCTTCCCACTGTGCTCCTGATGATAAGGTCCCCTGGACAGAGACCCTTCCTTTTCATGCAGTTTTAGGAGTTACTCTGGAGTAGCAAACTTCATTTCCCTGCCATTCACAGATCATTCAAACAAAACAAAGTGGGACCGCACTCCTCGGTCAGTTCTTGCTTTCAATCCCAGTGTGGTCTGTGTTCTATGCTGTCACCCGCTCCGGGCTGTGAGCACACGTGACCAATGACTGCTACTATCGAAGCTGCTGCGTATCAGGTACCATGTCTGTGTCTATCCCCATGACAACAGTATAGCACAGCGAGGGTAACTAGTAATAGCTAGGAACCATTTACTACTTTGATACCATCATAATTTCCATTCAATAATAAGATTATTGTTCTTGTAAATTTCTAGATAAATTGATAATGAAATATATAGATGTTTAATTACAAATTTATAAGGGAAAGAAAGTTTAAAAAATCACATGAAAAAGTTATACTTTTCATAAAGGCATTTATATTAAAATCATACACTCAAAGAAGGAATGTGGAAATTAAAGATGTGGATAGATGACTACAAATTATAAGCATTGTCTGTCTTCTTTTTGAGTAATTCTAATTTTCTACAGTGAATTCTTAATCTCTTTAAAACATGAAAATAACTTGAGGCTTTTTATAACACTATTTATTACCATTCTGAGGAAACTATAAATTTATTTAGGCTAAATTCCCTCAGGTGATATTTGAAGTGAGCAATGTTTTCATACATTCTAGATTGCACTTAATATAGCAATGTGCTGCACAAGTAGACACCATTTCATCTGAATTTTCTTCTCTTGTGCTCTTTGCTTCAACTATATTTGTAAAGTCTTCATATTCACAACTGCGCCAGATACAAACAAACCATAGGATATTTTAATTCTGATAGCACCAATGAGTACCCTTGATTCCACGATCGATTTTTTCTTGCCATAGATAATCTAATTTTTTTCTTACACTTCTCCTTTGTATAAATTGTTTTATATCTTGTCTTCCTCATATAAATATTTATAAAGGGAAGAATTATGAGCGGGAAATTTGTGAAGAAATGAACTCATGGTCTTACACCTTTTCCAAAGCAACACATCTACAGAAATGCTTGATTCCACTGAGCAAATCTGCATGTATTTCTCTATGTTTTGACATAAATAGTTTTGAAATCTTGAGAATCCCTGTGCCTTTCCAAATTGAATAAGATGAATAGAAAGTACTTATGTAATTTTAAAAGTTCTATATTTTAAAAGCCAAGAAGGTTTTGCTTAAGATGAATTCTGGAGACATTTTTAGATACAGTAGTTAAATGTTTCATTTACTAAAGTATTCTATGAGCCAAATGGCATATAAACTAAAATGCACAGACACAACTTAAGAAAATATATCAGTAGGAAAATATGAGAACCTGTATGTGAAATGGTATTTCTGAATGAAAATACTACTATTATTTGGGGAACAACAGTTTTTCATTGTGCTAGAGCATTCTTTGTGTGGCAGGGTTTATGGTGTGCCAGTTATTGGTCATTAAATTACAGTATCAACTTCCAACATCGGGACCATATTAAGTGATACTGTTGTCTTATTACAAAGGCATTTGGTTCATACTACATATAGGAAGGACATTGTTTGAATTTCTCTGTTATCTACTCTGTGCCACTTCATGCAGCAGCAACATTTTTAACATTCCTATTCTAGCTACTATTATGTATCCTCCAATGACCATGTTCAACAAAGCATCAATTTCTCCTGACTTAGCAAAATTTGTAACTACTTGGACTTTAACACAAAGCCACAGCATCCTTACGAGACTGTAGACATTATTTCTTTCTTCAAAATGCACTTCCCACACCAGTCTACATCTTAAGGGTGTTACATTTCATTAAGTAAAAGAAATATCTAGCTCAAAATTTCCCTGATTCTCTGATGTTAATCAGGAATACAGAAACCACACTAGTATTTTGATAAAGGTAGGATCACATCCAGAATTCTGTGAAAAGATAATACAGGACAGAAAGAACAACAAAAGCAAAAGGAGATGGATATTAAAGTGTCAAAGACATAGTAACTTCAGGAAATAATTTCTTTGTAGCATTTGAAAGAACAGTGAGTCTAGTTGGATTATTAAATCATTATAATTTGATGAAAGACCTCAATAAATCAAGATTTAAAGAAAAGGCATGACCAAAGTGGTTGTGATTCTTGTGTTCAGTACACCTTTTGAGTGTCCCATTAGAAAATAAACAAAAACACCAGATGTGTTGAAAAGTATTCTGTTGGCCATGTTGAGATATATATGTTGAAATCATAGTCATCAAATCTTGCTGAGATCTCAATAGGCAAAAGGGATCATCTAGAAATAAATAGGAAATAATAGAACCAACTTATACTACCTTCACTCCCAGTACCTGGTAGCAAAATACTTTTGATGCTTTGTACTCTGTAAGGGATTCGTGACTCTAGCACCCCTGGGATTGGGGAAGGGAGTCTCTTTTATGAACTAAAGCTGTGAATTCTACTGTCTCATTTGGGGCTCATAATGCTGACAGATAAGCAGGCAAAAATAAGGATATTATTCTACTGATGAGTGAACTTCCTGGGATGAAATCTAGTGCCAGAGATGGTGGTAGATTACAGGAAAAGAAACACAAGAGAATTCACTAGCTACTTCTAGGTCCTTCTGAGGTTGGTGACAAGAATCACCTGACACTTGAAGTGACCTTGGCCTGACAAAGCCAAGTAACCATAATTCCAGAAACCTGAAGGACTCTGTCTGTAATATGTTGTGTATAAATGAACCAACTGACTGAAGTTCTCTTCCATCATACAGATAACTGTGGAATGAGAAGGGAGATAAATATTAGCAACAGCCTCAGAATAATTCAGCACAGTAGAGATGATGGTTTGCTTCACTTGACATCTGGTGTCACAGGATTTTTACGTTCTATAGTTAGTCATCACTTCACAGCTTTAATAAAAGACCCAGGACTCAGTATAAGACCCAGGAAGATTTGCGTGGTAAATGGGTAGGGCAAAGTCAATGCTGGAGCATGCTCACACTCTGTGTTCATCGTTGAGTCCAGATGACTTACAGGGCAGTAACTCATGCTCCAGTGGCACTACCTGTGACGGAGGACTTTCCAGGGAAGCTGACTGGGTAAAGCAGTGGTTCAAATTCAGACCTTGAAATAGAGGGACTTGCCAGATGGCATTGGTGCCTCTGGGGAACATCAGTGGGACTCCTTTTGGTGGTTTGCAAAGAGTTTGACATGGAATCGCTGATCATTGCATGATGTTGACATGATTGTGGAGGAAAATAAAAAAGTGTCAGTAGTTTATTTCTCCTACCCCAGCACATGGACATATCCCTATCAGTGTTCTTACTGGAAGAGGTGAACTGGGAGCCAGCTGGCAAAAGAGAAATGTGTTAGAGCATCTATTCTAATGGCACACAAAGAATAAAGAAGAGTAATGTTTGAGAGAAAATATCTTAAAATAACTATATTATTGTTCTATAGAATCCAAATACCTGATACGTTTGTTAAGTCTTTCATTGTATCTTTACTGCTAAAATGATATCTGAATGTCTGGAATTATTAGATGACAGTTTCCTTGAGAAATCTCTGCATCTTCCTCGGAGAATGTCACAGAATGAGTCTAGGTAGACGTTGTTGAATGAGGACAGGAAAAACGCCGTTTGCATAGACTGCCTGCCCTGTCTAAAAGTGCGCTTTCCTGGTTCCTATCAGTGATACATGGTTGAGCATTACACTGACACCTAGTTAAACTGCTCATTTCAAATTCTTGGAGGTTAAATTAGGAAAGCATTGAAAATGTCTTTTGTTTGTTTCTTGTTTGTGTACCAATATTCCAATCAATTCATTTCATTTCAGAAGAAAGTCTCTCTAACCTCTACCTGGAAGTTCTATAAAATGTTTCAACTACAGTGTTACAAAACACGCTGTTACAAAGAGTATAAATTACAATACACTCAAGTAGATGGTAGAAAAGGACATCTGCTGGTAAAAATTAGAAAATCAGTCTATTTCCTTGAAGAAAATGAAGAGATCTCAGGGAGCAATCCATATCTATACTATATATCTATCTATATCTAATATCTAGTATATATGTATGTAGACAAATTATGACCTGTAAAAATCCATGTCGGAATTCTCGCACAGTTTAAAGTGACACGAACACTACAGCTACCAAAAATAACAGTAACGAAGCGCTTTAGTCCATAATGTTCCCTTCTAGGTCATTGATCCCGTGTATCACACACAGGTGCCATCACGCTGCCCCACACCCACCCCGAGCTCTGTTGAGTGCGCCATCACCATGCTGAGACAGCAAGGCAAGTGTTTAGTGCCGGAGTCTTTCCTCTGAGCTTACTATAGCCGGGCTCATTCTCGAATTGAGAAAAACAAGTTCTACCCAGGAAACACAAACAAGTCCAAATTAAGACATGTGTCCCGACCCCGAAGGACACTTGTAAGGAGAAACGCAACCCCATACTTCTGTTTCTCAATGCAATTATCAAACCTTATAATTTAGCTGGTTTAAATCTATGACAGAGGGTGTGTGGAACTCATTGACTACAGCACAAATACAGTAACTCAGCTAAAAGAGCAAGCTAGAGACTAAGAAACAGTTAGAATGCACGCTCAGCAGCAGGCACCAGAGCCAGCGAGCAAGCCAAGCAAAGATTCTCCTGTGGCGGTCACTCCTGAGTACTGTGCAATGTGGCAGCCACAGAAAACGGGGTGCGCTGCCGTTGCTCGTCATACCGTGTGTATGAGGAGTAGGTTGGTGCTGCATGCGCAGGAAGAAGAACGTGCGGAGGAGCTGCGACTCACACAGTGTGCATTTCTGGGCAGGCACCGTGATTACATGCCTACCAAAACTATCTTCAGAGAGTAGGAGCAGAAATTTGACTTCGGGTTTTTTTTATTCAAAATGGGGCCAACATTGGAATTCTCACAAGTGTACTCTCATGTGGGAAGAGGCCTGCGTTGTTTGAATTCATTATCACAGCAAGGAAAAAAAAAAAAAAAAAAGAAAAGAATAATGGGAACAACCATATTGCCTCAGCATTTCCAGAACTGGAAACAAAGAGGAGGATAAGGATTAAAATATTTCAGAAGAAAACAAAAACTGTTGTGAGAAAATTAGTGAAAAATATGCCTGGATAGCAGATATTATTAAAGTTGTATAAAGCAGCCACAGTTATGGTGATATTTTTTCTATTTACTAGATTTTTGAAAGAAATTTAATTTCTTCTAAAAACCATGAATACACTAAACAACCCAGTAGGTGATTCTTAAGCTGTAAGAAAAATCATATTACTAAAATACTAGCACTATATGCTACATGTTTTTGTGTACTTTTGGAATAGGTAAAAGACAAATACCTGTGAGATTATCAATAATAATGTCATCATTATATCCTTAAACATCATATTAAAGATGAATTTAGTTATTACCTAATTATTTAGCAATTTTGGAAATATTTTTCATGAGTGTGTAAGAGATTAATAGTCAAAAGGAGGAAATAGAATATATAACTGTTGATAAACTGTTCTTCTAGTGCTATGTATTGGAGAATGAAAATAATATTGTTCCAATAAAATAGTCAATGCTCTCATTTTTATGACAACTATGATAAATGCCCCTGTTACACTCGTGTATACAGGAAAAATCATTTTACAGTGAATTCATAGTGTTGCACTAAATTATCTCATAATTAGTGCAAAACTTTCATACCTATGAGTAATGTAGCTGTAGAAAGAAAAGTCAGTACATGTTTATTCTCTTTTATTAGAGATAATTTGACACACTCACGTAGGTATAAACTTTTTTACATTTTTAAATCTGTAGTAATAATCATTTTATATTGTAATACATGTGTTCTTGTTCTAAAGTATTCAATATTAAATTAAATTATTCATTCAGTTCCTCTAAGCATACAATGACGTATTGCCCAACTTAATATTATCCTTTTTATTAGTTCAATAAAATAGTTCAATATCTTAATGTGTTCAATTAAGAAACACAGTTGTAGTCATTCACAAGGAACATTAAGTTTTACAATGAACTCCAGCCCCGCTTGAACTGCCAATCACACAACATAAAAGTAAAATTCACAGACATACTATTCATATTTTTTAGCCATCAAGAAATTTTATAGCGTTCAAAACTTCCAATGAAATATACCAATAAAATAATGAAACTCAAACAGTGCCAATTAAATGAACTGTGAATTTGGGGGGCTCAAGATATTTCCCTATTTAAGAACTCCACAGTTTCTATTTTTGCCATCTTGCAACCACAATGTGATACAGTTACAACTTGCACTTCTTGTTTCACATTATCATATAAAACTGTGTCGCCCAGTGTGGTAGCTATCAGTCACATGCGGCCATTTAAATTTGTATTACTAAAATCTTTAAACATCCGGGCTTCAGCCAGAGAAGCAAAAATTCAAGTGCTAGTCATGAGTGGATGTGCGCAAGTGGTAGATGAAGTCTCTTACTATAGATTACAGGAAAAATTTCTGAAATAAAACACAAGTGGTATTTGGTTGCTCAGAAAACAATTGTTAAATTGTATTTTAGTGGTTAATACATTGTAGTTGGTGTAAAAGATGTGCATCTATTCTAATTTGTGCATATTTGACTTGTTTTGATTTTTATTTATAAATAGAAATTACGTAATTCTTTTCAAGTCTTTTGTTAACTAAGCCCTGAGATAAGTACAAGAAGAAGTGACCATCGATAAATACTGCAAACAAAAAAGAAAAAAAAAATTATTAACCCATCTGGGTCCAATCGGAAAAGATAAACCACACAGTAACTTGAACAGAAAAAAAGTTTAATACAAATATTTATTAATGCAGTAACAGATTAAAATGTCCAGAAGAACCCTGAGGAATGTGAGACCCCCGATAAGAGGACTAGATACTCTTTCGAAGAAAAGCTGCTTCTTTAGTTTTGAAATCCAAAACTTTTGGAGAAGACTGGCCTGTGACTCTGGGAAGGCAAAAAAACTGTCACGATGTCACACCAGTAGAACTTGATTTAAAATTTTCCTGTGGAACTTGCTGGACATCTACCCTGAAGTATGCCAGGGAATGCATTCAAAAGAAACTTCTCTGCTCTAAAATGGCTCCAAGTCGGGAGCCAAGGGCAATTGCTGGCCACTGGACACAGATGCTGCTGTGACCTACAACATATTAGCCCTGAAGAAGCTGCGGACAGTGCAGGAGCTGGCAGAGACACTATACAAAACTGCCCATCTCGGGGTGGGCGAAGGAGCTACCGGTCACTGCATACTGCCGAGCTCGGGCTGCTGCTAGAGCTCGGCTGAAGAAACCAGCGGCACTGTAGGAGCAGGACACGCCGTGCATGTGCAGATCTGCCAAGGGAGCATATCACAAGCAAGAAGCAGAATTACTCTTTTCTTTCACTCTAGGCTTCAATAGGTGTCAAAATTTCACTAATATTACTAGTTCCACTGTCAACTTACAAAAGAAAAATATTTATAGGGCCCCCTTCCTTTCAACAGAGAGGACAAAAAGATAAAATTTGAAGTTTAGAAACAATAAATTAATAACCAGCACACTTATCTACATAAAGAACGAAATTAGAAACTGTCATCTGATTTTGAAATATTTTACATTATTAGTATAATATAGGTTCATTTCTAAAGAGCAAGGCTTCTTAAGGCATTGTAAAAGGCACAACTAATTTTGTACATCTCACTTTAGGGAAGAAACTTACAAGAATGTAATGGAAGATCTTTTTCAAATAGGGAGATTGTGCCGTTTCATTTGAAGACTCTATTAATGAATTACATCAAAAGATACACTCTTAGTGATTTTAAAATTGAACAATTAAAGGAAATTTGTTATATAACTACAAGAACTGCATCACTTTGTTACATTCTTAGCCCTTGACAAAAGTTTTATATTTGAAAAGATTGATGTATTTTGACACTTTTCAAACATTCTAAGGCATTTACTAAATATAAAATGGCAAAGGGTTCTTGGAAGAAGGAAGGAACAATTATCCCAAGTTAAATCAGATACTTTCACTTTCCACCAATCAGTTTAGGAAAGAGATAGGTGGAGGGGTGAGGGAGGAAAGAGAAAGGGGATGCAAAAAGAAATTAAAATGTATCATGTACAGGTACCAATTCCCCACAAGGAATCTAAACATTATGTACTATGAATATGTTTTAATAAATGCAAAATAAATTAAAAATAAAAATAAAATGATATGAAGAACAATTGCTAGAAAATGCAAAGTATCTTAATAGGTATAATCACTGAAAAATCTCTGTAAGGGCAGAATGGATTAACAAACATTTCTATGGGTAGAATTTGTAAGTCATACATAATGAAGTTACCCATACTTTGTAAGTTACAGGCTTAAATACATTCATTTCTACTATATCCTGAGAAACTAAAACGAACTTTGACAATCATTATAATATACTACATGCCACAGTAGTTTACATCATATTTTTCAATGAATGGAAATTACAAGATATATATATATATATCACCTTATATTTTTATATAATTTTCCCTTTGAGCTATAGACTCATACATGTTGGATGAGAATTACTATAATCTGTAATCTCAAAGACCTTTATGGGCTTTTTCCACAGCAGATCAAAGCCAAACTGACTTCAGCCACTAACTTAGCTTGAATATGTACAATAACTCTAATTTAGAGAAAACACATCTTATATTTTCTACCAAATTACCTTTGCAATGTGATTACAGTTAACATAAAACTGATTACCAAATTCCGAATAATTTTATAGTGAACAGGGACAGTTATTAAATTAATCTAAACACTAAATGAAAAATGAGAATTTCTTAGTGTGTTGTATATATAGTTTATTCTAGTTCTCAACTCTCTTGATAGGAATCCCAATTTGTTTTTGTTATTTCTTACATGCTGCTTTTAAAATCATCTGTGTTGTGTTTTAGACTTAAGGCAATTTACTGGTTGAAATATAAAATTTCTCTTTTGTCTTCATGACTTGGGATTATAGAAATGTATCCATGTTCTATGATGAAACTTTTCTACTCTGCTGTTATAAAAGTTAAATATATATATGTATATATGTGTGTGTATATATGTATAATGATGGATCCATATTTTTATCAATTTGCAGTAGATCAGATACTAAACTGATGAAAAATGGATTAAGTATTAAATTTCTGGTAAGAAAGAGATGATAAACACCATATTTTATGTAGTGATGAGTACAAAGATCTGAGTAAGGCTGAGGAAATCACAACAGAATGCTGAAGCAGTCAGCAACTAGAGTTAACATTAGCAGTACTGAGAAAGTTTACCCTCCTGAGGATGGAAGAAGAACAAAGAAAGAGAATTAGGAATAAACAGCCCAACCTGTTTTTCTCTTTTCCTCTCCTCTGTTACGAATGTGGTCCACTAACCAAGATCCCCTGGAAGTGGGAAAGTCAGGGAGCCCCCATGGGACACTGTGATTCTAGCAGCCTTTCAGGGAACAGAGAAAGAGATAGGTAGACTTCAGATTTGGAGGATAAAACAGAATATTCAGTAAACATCCTAAAACAGGGCGGTTGGCTCCAAAAAATGAAAAAAAAAAAAAAAAAGGAAGGAAGGAAAGAAGATTGGATCTATTTTTCCGGATTCATATTGAGTGTGAATAACAATTCCTTAACCCAAAATATCAAGATTGTATATTTTCCAATTACTTTAAAGATGGAGTGCAAGGCTGACTCCTGTGGATATTTAATTAGCCACTTGTACAAGGGATGATGAAAATATAAAATGAATTTTTAAAAATTTAAAAAATTACTGTAAAGTCACATTAGCATTATTCTCTCTCAAGGTGCTCTCCCTCACATCCGACACACACTTTTTGGCTACTTGCTGAAGCAGTTCTGGAAGTCCTGTCTCATGAGTGTCTTTATGAGCTGTGAATGCTGCTAACAAGCGCCATCAGTCGATGCTGTCGATGGAAAGGCAGGCTCCTAAAAGGATGATGATTTGTCTTTATCCACTTTATTTACTGAGTCTCACTTCCAGTTGTTCACAGTCAAAATTCTTGATTTCTATTTTAATTACCTCGCATATGGGGATGCATTAAAATTTGATTATTTTCTTTAAAAATCTTTTAATTGTCCAGAGGAAGAAATTAGCTAAGGTGAAATACTCTCAGATTAGACAGTGACAGAACCACATGCTATCAAAGATAGAGGGGAGAGCAATTTGATTGAGTGGTGCAGAAACCCTGGAAGTTAGAGAAAAAGCATAAATCTAAAATTAAAGAAGCTATCCACATTCTTTTGAACAAATACCCATTATTATGACAGGTAATTTCAGGTAGGGGTTCTTGCAAAAGTGTGATAGACACAGTGATCAGAGTTACTTTGAGAATGAAACTCTGGACCATGACAAAGTAAAATGACCTCTAACTTCCAGCCAAAGCAATTTTTTTCTAAAACAACGTGAAAAACTAATGTCAGTTTTGTTCTATAAATATAGGATGCATCTTTATTTTTCTGAAAAAAAATTAAGAAGTTTACTTAATTGCTTTTCTTTTAAGCATATTTTCTTTATCAATTAAGAAATTAATATAATCTTATTTTGGAAACACTATTAGTACACATTTCAAAATCAAGAACTATCGAAATACATGGAGAACAAAGTGAATAAATTATACAACAACATAGTAGCTTAAATACGTTGTATTTATACTAAATAATAGCCAAACACAGAAACTATAATTAAAACTCTAAAATTAGAATGAGCTAGTCCATGTTTCATTATGATATATTCTCTATAAACTTCTTTTGAATTAATATGTTCATATATTTAGTGTACATTTTTGAAGAAATTATATACATAACACAAATAAATCATATAGCTATTTATGTATTTTGCTGAAACCACTTGATTTTATAACCCTGAGAGTAAATATTTTATTAACACATTCTAAAATGCAAAATTATTTGAGACAGTATGAAGAAGAAAAAATGAGAAAAAAATTTTAGTTTTAATATTATTTTAAAAATGTACCCACATATTTTAGTTGTCTGTGTAATAAAAGAATTATTAAGAATATTAAATCTATTTCCTCACAGGTAACATTTAATTTTTTTAATTCATTTATTTTAGTACATGGTGTGGTTTATGCCTGAAGTATTCTGATACATTATAATATCTTCCAATGCCAAAACAAGTCCATTCAAAATTAGGATTTTTTAATATTAAAATGCAAGTTATTAAAATATATTTATGTGGGCTCAGTTCATTTCTTCTGACCTTTAAAAAACCTATTACTTTTTGAGACAAAAACAACTATATTTGAAATATCAGAAAATCATGCTGGGTACTTCAACATTAAAAATACAAATATATTTTTTATAGATTTTTATTAAAATTTATCCAAAATTACACAAACTTGCAGGCCATTACATAAGCTTACAGACTATAATACATTGTGCCTTTTGCTTATAACAATGAACAATGTAAACAATCACATAGATGCAGCATTAAATCACAACTATAAAAAGTTACTGTAGTGCCCAGTGTACGTGTTACTGCTTTGAGTTTGGGTTATTAGGTTCTTGTTTTTAGGATATCATTATTCCTCTGGATTCCCATTCCCCTCCTCCTTTGCCCTCTTCTTGTTCCCCTGGACCCTTTGCCTATTGGTTTAGATCTGACCCTTTGCCTTTTTGTATACACCATTTACCATTTTCTTTTGTTTGTCTTTTGCCTTGCTCAAATGAGGGATACCATATGATATTCAAGCTTGTGAGTCTGGTTTATTTCACTCAACATTATATCTTCCAGATCCAGCCATTTGCCTATAGATGACTCTAATTTGTCCTTCTTTATACCTGCATAATATTCCATTATATATAAATACCACATTTTGTTTATCCAGTTATCTATTGAAGGGTATACAGGCTGCTTTCAGCATTTAGCTATTACTAATTTTGCTGCTATTAACATTGATATACAGGTATCACTGTAGTATTATGTCTTTAGCTCTTCAGGGAAGACACCTAGTAGGGGAATGGCTGGATCGTGTGGGATTTCTACTTTCAGGCTTTTGAGAAATCTCCATACTGATTTCCATAATGGTTGTACTAGTTTGCATTCCCACCAACAGTGTAGGAGGGTTCCCTTTTCAACACAGCCCTGTCAATATTTGTTATTGTTTCATTTCCTAATGATTGCCATCCTTTCTATGGTAAGGTGGAATCCTAGAGTTGTTTTAATTTGCATTTGTCTAATAGCCATAGATGTTGAACATTATTTTCATATATTTGTTGTCCACTTGTATATCTTCCACTGTAAATTGTCTGTTCATTTCTCTAGTCCATTTCCTGAGTGGGTCATTAATTTTAGGTAGTTTAATTTTTTTGAGTTCTTTGAATATTGTAGATATTAGTCCTCTGTCTGAGGAGTAGCTGGCAAAGATTTTTTTTTCCCATTCTGTGGGTTTTCTCTTCACTTTAATAATTGACTCTCACTGTACAGAAGCTCTTTAGTCTAATATAATCCTATTTGTTGATTCTTGTTGCTACTTCCTGTGCTACTGAGGTTCTGTTTAGAAAGTCCTTTCCTACTCCTATGTCTTCCAGTGTTTTACCTATTTGGTATTCCAGAAGGTTTAATGTTTCTGTTTTAATACAAGTATATTTTTTAATAAATGCTTTAATTTAGGTTTCTAAGATATGTTAAACATAGTGTAAGGATTTATTAAATTTAATTCTCTCACAAGTCAATTACGATTATTTTAGGAAACTGAAATTTTACTTAAAAACGTCATAGAAAACACTACATAGCAAATAAATAATGAATAACATACAACTAAATACAACATTCAAAAGTAGTTAGAATTTAATGTCCTTGAGTACATGTCACATTGTGTAAATTAGCAACACCAGGGTCATCCATTCCAGGCTTAGCTGCTTAATCGAAATTCACATAGACATATTCAGGAATATTCACATCAAACTACACACACACCTTCATTCACATGCATAAATACATATTTACTATGTAATGAAAAATAAGTACAAAAATAAATAAGAACAGCTAACAAAGTCAAATAACATAAATGCCATGCATTGTACAACTTTATGAACCCAAAATAAACTCCGTGGTAATTTTATTCCATATTCTTTCTGTGAATAATGTTTAAATTACATAAATTTTGTAGTGCTGTGTAGTGCTGTGAATCTGTAAAAGGAAAGAATATTTAAGGCAAAATCCTAATCCTAGCAAATTAACATAAGTGATTTAACTCATCTCTCTCTCTGAACTTGGACCAAATAGTATCAATAACATTCATAGTTCTACCAAGAAACATGAATTGTCACACTAAGTGGCATAAATTAAGATTCCAGCAGCCTCAGATTAATTAGGGTGATGTAATGCCACCAAATAAATTCAGATTAGGTCTGCTTTCCTGCCAAATGAGTTTTGAAAGGTCTTTGGTTTATAGGTTTGTTTGTTGCACATTTGTTTGGAATTGCAGATAAAGGATTTTGAATTTAGGTTTGTTTGGATTTTGGAATTGCAGATAAAGGATTATAAAACCACTCATAATTTATTTAAAACCTATTACATTTATCCTTGCTAAATGGATGAGGAAATAGCAGGGAGAGTTTATGACAAATGCCCAAATTAACACGACAAAATCCTGAAGTTGAAATTAATACAAGTCAGTCGTTTTCAAACACTTGCCTATGCCGCCTTCTTAAGATGACTACGGGCATTCTGTGGAATAATTTATTCAAATTTCTTGTAAGCACTGCTACATGGAAAGTCCTTTATAAGGACTTCTTTTCCTTTTCTTCTGCCATTCCTTTCCTCCCCCTCACAGGTTCTCCACTCACCAACATGCATCTGAGATAAACAAGTGCCCCAGAACATGGCTGCAGCCATCGCTTCCTTGTGGTCCTACTTGGACACTGCTGAACATGTGCTTTCTGTGATTTCAGAATCACTAGATTGTCTTCGTTAATATTTCAGTCATTAGATAAGCGTCCTGATAGCCAATCAACTTGTGAAGAATATAAATGCAAAGAGTAACTTCAACTTAGAGAGCAATACTAGGAACATTCAAAAAAGAATACAAAACAATAAATCAAGTGAACTGTTTTGGATTTCTGGGTAAGTAAGATAAAATAGGATGCACAGGGTTTTCCTTCTGCGAGCAGTGTCCATACTACACTAAAACTGTTTTAAAATTCCTCTGATCGCCTCATGAATATGTCTAAAACTCAGGGAATTGAGAGATATGCGTGAATATTTCGATACCAGGAAACACTAATTGTCTTAGTTACTTTTCTAGAGTCAATGGTTTGCAAGAGAGCAGATTAAATACAGGACATTTACAAGTTACAACATTCACACACACAAGCCAAATGCAGGAAGAGTGCAGAACATCTACCTATGCACTGGAGACCTGAAAGATCCAATTAAGGGCTGAGAGCCTACAGCAATGTCCCATGTACATCTGTGTCTGCAGATGATGGCTGAAGAAATCTATACTTGAGCCAGGGTATGATGCTCACAAAGGAGATGAAGACCAGAGCTCCCCTGAAGCAAACGGCAGCCATCCTTGATGACAGCAAGGCCCCAAGCTCGTTCTCTGACAAGAACAGCCCAGTTCCTTTGGGGAGAACCAACCACAACAGAGAAACATGTGGGAAACAGCTGCCTGCCATCTTTTGCTCCTGTTCTCCTTTATACTGAAGATGAAAATCTCCTATTTTCTGTCACTGTACTAGTTTACAACTTTGCACTGTTCCATTTGGAATGATGATCAGTAACTTCAGCAACAAAAATGTCGTATCATCACCCCTTGATTTCAGGCAGACACATCTTGTATGATGCTTGTTAAATGCTGCAGAGGTTAGAGTCATTTGAGAACATTTACCTGAAAGGAAAACACAAGGAAAAACTAATGAGCAATAATAATTGAGAAAGGTAAAATAATAAAGTATGGTTTGTATATGACTTTCATTCAAGTCTGACTCAGCAGGTATATCCAGTACGATTACATTATTTGACATTATTTCAAAATAAAAGTGTATTTTCAGGAAACAGATTAACAGTTGTCCATGCTTAGATATAGGGAAAGGAATTGGCTACGCAAAAGCAAGAGGGAAATTTGGGTAATTATTCGATATTTTGATTGTGGTAGTGGTTACATGATTGTGCATTTGTCAAAATATACAGTACTGCTTTTCTAAAAACAATGAATTAGGATTCACGTACTTTCCCTTATTATTTGTTATACAAAAATTTCACTTTGTTTCCTTTATTCTAACATAATCCACAGCTTCCTTTCATTTTTTTTTTTTTTGCTGACATTATTGTTATTTGGGTAACTGGACTTCATATTTCACACAGTTTTGGAATCTTTGATGATGCAATGTTTGTCCTCACTAGAGGATTCTATAGCCATGTGCTTAATTGTTCCAGACCGTCACACTGAAGTGAGTCACGTCAGTCAAAATAATGTAATTGGAGATATCATGCTGGTAAAATTGACACTTACTGAGGCTTCAGGTACTGGTTCTGGTTCTGTTTCTGGCTGACGTACCATGGTTAAAAAAGGTACAAGGTAATAACATGTATCAATCACAGTGCAGGCGAATCTGTGCCTCTCCTGGGATCAAACACGAATGGTTTAATGAACGTGCTCTAAAGTAACTTTTCATACAGCCAAGAATAAAATTGCATTAAGAGTTGGTCTCTGTTACTTGCTCAGAAATTCAGCAGGTTATCTATTTAAATAAGCTTTGGGAAAAAAAAAGGATCACATCTAAGAATGAAGTTCTGATATTGTGAGATTCTTATAGACCATTATACGAGGTCCTAGATTGGATCATCTCTGATGGGCATAAAGGTTCTACACAAATTTTTCACACTTGAACCTACTTTCCAGAGGTCTTTGTGTATTATGTACATTTTTGCTCCTGGTTATGAAAGACATAGAATCGCGTAAATCTTTGCCTCAGATAACTTTCCCCAATAGAAAGTGCTTGGCAAGATATAGTGCTCAAAGCTCTCATGACAGTGGGAAAATTACCAGTTCGTATAAACAGTTTTCCCTGATATCATTGACAGAGTACTGTCCTGTTTCTAATAATTCATAGCATGCTACTTTTAACCTAGGGCTTTATTTATTTCCTAAGACTTTGGAAGATAATTAGATTTATTAGAAAGCATACTAAGATCATAATGCTATCTTTAACGTTTTGGTTTATAAAAATTGAGATGCCATTTTTTCGGTTTATCTCATCAAAAATAAAAGTACATTTTAAAAAATGTGTTCTCAGCCTTCTTTCAATCAACAAAATACTTTTTTTTCTAATATGATCTATTACCAAAGTATCTCTTAATGCATCTCATCATAACAAGAACGATTAGTTGAAGTATAATCTACATACGCACTTCCCTATATATTAATTAATCCGTATAGTACTTAAAACAAATGTTAGTACGTAAAACTATTAGCAGAGTAAAGCCAAGTTAGTACTATGCAAATAGCTGTTCTGCTTTGTTGTGCAGGGAATGATAACAAGAAAAGGTCTGTACTGTACCTGTTCAGTACAGATACAATTTTACTGATTAATTCTCGTCTGTAGATGCAGAACCTAGGAATATGGAGGGCCTATTGTATTTATGTAAATTCATGTATTTCAATAGGTGATTTTAAAAGTTTTCATTGGAACAATGAGTGCTATAGCTGTTATGAGTTCTTGGATATACACTCACTCATTTTTCATAAAAATCTCTAAGTATTTTCATCATCACCATTTAAAAGCTGAAAAATTAGGACCCAAGGTCAAAGAAACAGTGTATTATAGTTGGAAATCAATGACAGTATCATTCCTCCCAAACGGGTGTTCCTGAAGACTGTATCGAATGACTAAATATCCTTTTTCTAAGGACAAATGCTACACATCACAAGAGTCGAAGGTAAGAATTGGCTTATCAATCATTGTGTACTTCGTCTTTGGCAGACACGGCACAGCCATTTTTCTCTCAGTGTTATTCTAGGTATAATAAGAGCATAGGCTAAAAGAGTAGTGAAAATCTAGGCTGCTTATCCAAAAGGCAAGTATTTGGGATATATGCTTTTCTGATAGCTAGTCATTTACAAGATTTTTGTATGACAAACAAAATACATTGTGACCATGTTTTTATGAGTTGATGCAGTTTACAAAATATTATACTTTATTCATAAGAAATCTGTAAATTTCAGTTCCTGTGCAGAACCATAAAATATGGGTTCTTAACACTTCCCAGATGAGACATCAGTGCTTCAAAATGTAAGTCATTTGAAATGATACTGAAGAAACTAGCTGACAGTATTTACATATTGCTATCAATATATCCATCCTGTGTCTAATTGGAGCACCTGTTTTCCAGTAATGCATATTGAGTTTAAAATATTGTCCCAAAAGAAGTAATTTTTCTCCTATGAATTACTTTATTGGTAGTTCTTCCACAAAGTTCTTTTGGGCAATACATTATTGTTTTAATTTCTTGCCTTGGATATTTAGCTAAACATAAAATATCTCAATTTTAATTGAGTCAAATAAGTATTATACAAATCACTCTAAGAGACTTTATTCTTTCCTTCAAAACTAGGAGACGGAAGTAAAATTCCCTCTCCCTTGCTGTGTTGCTTGTGTGGTGAGTTTGCATTTGATAACAAGAGTAGGGAACTGACAGCCATGAGGCTATGGGCAGAGATATGTACTTCAATTTGAATGAGTCACAATCTTTGATGAAGACATTATTACAGTATTTTATTATGAATAAAATTGAAATTAGAATTGAGTTCAAGATATCACGTATAAAGAACATTCTCTCTAATACATCAAAAATTAATTGTAAATCATTTAATCTAGGGTATAATTAAGTGTTCATTACAAGAAGTGAAAATTAGACTAGTGGTGTCCAACAATTATTAGATTTTGTGATAAATGATAGTTATGATTTTTAAATTTGCAATGACTATGAGGGAAAGAAGTCTTAGAACAGTGTATAGTACAGAAATATAAGGTTAGAGTTAAAAATATATATCAGTGCTAGCTGTTTCATTTGCCTTTTAAATTAAGTATTTTCCTTTGAATATTATTTCGTAGTCCTAAATATGTCTTTGTCCTGTTAGTTACTAATTTGGGAGCAAAAACTGTAGCAGTTACTTTTCTAGAGTTAATGATTTGCAAGGTAGCAGATTTAATACAGGACAAGCACAAGCTACAACATTCACGCACAAAAGGCAAATGCACGAAGAGTGCAGACCATCTACTTATGTACTTGAGACCTGAAGGAGCCAATCAAAGGCTGGAAGCCCACAGCAATGTCCTGTGTACATCCATGTCTGCACTAAAAGCCTGAAGAAATCTATGCTGGAACCAGGATACAATGCTCACAGCAGAGGTGAAGACCAGAGCTCGCCTGAAGCAAACAGCAGCCATCCCCAATGACGGCAAGGCCCCGAGCTTTTCTGTGATGAGAACAGCCGAGTTCCCTTCTGGAGAACCAGCCGCAACAGCTTCTCCTGGGAAACTGCCGGCCGCTATCTTCTGCTCCCGTTTGCCTTCATGTTGTGTGGCAATGACCTTCAAGTGGATCTTCTACAACCAGAACCACACCAACTCAGTTCGGGTGGGCGTTCTTGCTCAGACTGACCACAATAAGTCCACCACAAAACTCAAATTATATTTAGAGATATTCAGTAAGTTTACAAGTACAATATGAGAGGTACTCATATAGAACCTCTCTTATAGTGCAGTATGAGAGGTTTGATTCCCAATTGGTATATGTACTTGACAATCAAGAGTTTATCTTACTTAAAACTCAGATTTCTAACTGACTTCTCTACTAAACACACTTTGTGAGATTATAATCCCATTAAAAGTGAAGGCTTTCTTGGAATCATTTTGTCTTTTTTTTTTTTCTTCAAACAATACATGCCTACGTTTGTCTTCTGCTTTACTCTTCGCACATATAAGATGTACACAGTAACAACACATACTTCACCCAACTGATAAGTCATCTCCCAAATCCCCATCTTCATTTTAACTCTTCAGATTAAGTTTTTCACTTTCCTTAACCCGGGACACCAATTTACATATACTATGTGAATGATGTCCATTGACTTCTCCTTCGGAAAAGTGTTGCTAAAGGAAGTCCGGCTTAGAAGGACTAGGGAGAGTGAGAAGCAGGCATTTTCTTCTCAAATACTCCCCTCCTCCCTCCCTCTAAATCTATGAATCTCTGTGTTCCAGGTCCATAATTACAGCTCTTGTCCCATAAATCTTACTGCTGACAATTTTCTTTTCAATTCCTGTACAGACTTTTGCTTTTATTCTATTGTCTTTAGGGGCTTAGAAACCAAAACCTATTACCATACCAGGAGGACCACATAATCTATTATTATGTTTCTACTTGTCTAAATAGTCCTCTTTTAAAAAAAAAAATCTTAAATTATCATAAATTATCAAATACATCTGCTACTACCAGGATGATTAACTTATGCATATTATACAATTTTGTCAAATTATTGCTAAAAACTATAGTGGCACTATACTTTAGAATATCAATAATTTTATTGTACCCATAATATATAAATTAACATGATGTATTGTTTCTTCTGTAATAGGTTTAATGAGGAAAAGTATTACACAAGAAAATTTTGGGGGGGCTGCTGGGGATCGAACTCAGGGACTTACACTTGCTAGGCAAGTGCTCTACTGCTGAGCTAAATCCTCAAACCAGCATAGGAATATTGACCTATGGGATACAGAATTTGTCAGAAAAACTGAATGCACTTTACCATGTAAAATGTATTAGTATCAATTAGACATATTCACATTCCTAGAACTTTCCCTGTCTCTGTACTGAATTTTCCCATAATCGTTTCACAATATCTGATCTGAAAAGTGTGGAGCTCTTGAAAGCGAGAGAATGTTTATCAGAAGTCAATTTATGTGTGCAATTACATGAAAATTAAAATGATGAATGAAATCTATTCCCACCATGAAAGTCTTACCTTTTTGAAGCCATTTTACAAAGATTTATTAACACGAATTTAAACCAATAGTGTACTAATAGCTATAAACATTGACTTAGTTGTGTCTCAAAAAATAAATTAGTAAATCAAAATGTTTTTTTACTGTTTCCTTTCTGTTAATTGCATTTATAAGAGTGATATGTAAATTGAATACATTGGGGTATTAAATAAAACTGACTCACTCTTCGAATTGTACCTCAGCACAGTGTGAGTGCTCTGACTGACAAGTTGATTTCCTCTCAGTAAGGGAGATCTAATTAACGTGACCTTTGGATAAGGTGGGAGATCCAGGGTGAGACAAGTGCTCTCCAGAGAGCTATTAGTAGCTTTTGAGCAATTTTCTAAGAGTAGAGTTACCTTTATCAAAATTATACTGTTAAGAATATAATTGGCAACCATGATAATGAGCCTGTACAGTGAAGGAAGACAGAATAAAGTGAATGAAAACTGTTAATTACTTAAAATTGATAAACTTTCTGTGCTGAGTAAACTGAGATTTGGGAACTCAGGCTCTGAAATGAATTGAGTAATATGTCTGCAAGATTCTGTGGATATGCTGAAAATTAGGTGGCTTAATTTCTACTGCCACAGAGCATTTTTGTTAAAGAATTTTTTTTAATTTGTATTAGAATAACTGTAGATACAGTGATTATGTATGTAAAGTCAGCATGGCACATCCATGCTAATCCATTGTCATGTATTTTCCTTATACACTGTATTTTTAAAATGTTCTTTATGGGCTATCATATCATATACTTTGAAGTTAATCTCTCCTGAAGAACAAAAAGTGATGAAAGCACAGGTGCACTGGAATTATTTTTCTCTTATTTAAAATAAAAATATTGTGACATAAAATAGTTCGAAGATTATTTTTCCAAATATCAAACTTCACCAGTGTATCTCCTAGACCACCAGGAGCTCTCTGTTTGTCTAGGTTCTGCATTTGGGTGTTTCATTAAATGGATAATGCAGAAGGTAAATCTACGATCATTGATTTCAAAATTAGAATTATACAATGACATTTTAAAAATACAGAATACCAGAGAAGTGACAAAGATATTACAGTCAAATGACAACATAATGTTTATTTTTCTACAAAAAAAGGTATTCAAATCAAAGTTAGCATTTTGGAAATTCAAGAGTTAAGTGTCCATATTTTCATTTACTCCAGTAACAACAGCATTAAAGCACCCTGGGCTATCTGATCATGTGTCTAAATATTCATTCTGAATGATTATCTTAGCAACTCAAGGCACACATATAAACTATCGGTAAGGTAATTACTATCTATAGGTTATAGTGTTGCTCTTATGGAGTGTGCTAGGAAACTGAGCGACTTGACTAAAACTGTTACTCTCTTTTATATTGCACCATAACATGGCCACCTGATAATTTCCACCAATGAGTACTGGAAGGGAAATTTATGATCACTGCATCTGAATTAATATTTTATATGCCCTAAAAATGTAGCATAGATAATAATATTTTACTAATTAAGAAGAAGAGAGACAGTACTTTAGTAGGTTGTCAACTACGTAGAATTTTAAGAAGTTGACTGCATGGAGTGAGATTGGAGAATATGATCAGGAATGGAGAAAAAATGGGTGAAGTAAAACAGATCTGAAGAACGTATGATTTCTAAAGAGTGACGCGTTCCTGTGACATCTTTAGAGCCCCGGATTACTGAAAAGCTATGTGTAACTGGAGTGCAGGAACAGTAGTGCTGAATGTATCTATTTTAGGGTGATAAATCACTTTATGGAGGTGGTTTCAGAGCCATTTAAAAATCTTCAAATATCTTATAACTTGACCTCCATTAAATATAGCAAAGAACTCAAGATGTATTTCACAAAATGTTACTTTTTTATCATATTTTAAACTGTTTCACAATTATTTAGTTTTTCTTCTTCAATAAATTTAAATTGGCTTTTGGAGTAAGATCCACAAAATTCAAACTTTTATGTATAATCCAATTATAAAGTAATTTAAGTGAAAGAAAACAATTTAGCAGGAAAATAATGTTCCTCTTCTATATGACTTTATTTTTAACTGGAGAAGAAAAATATGTTTTAAATACATTAATCTGAAATTAAAAATATAGCGTTACTTTATAAATTAATTCGATGTGCAGATATGCAAAGTACTTATTTCTGTAGAAAGTTTTCTTATACATTTTACAATTTATTTTTAAAATATCATACAAAACAAATTAATATATTTTATTGTGTTCTGCTATCATTACTAATTTAAGCCAGAATCTCAAATTGACTCAATTTAACTCAAATTCGTAGATTTATGTTTCATGTCTAACTTATCAAAAATAGATCTCATTTACTATTGCAGTGAAAAAAAATAAGAAATATTCTCTAACGTTGTCCTGGTCAGCAATACCTTAGGTATATAATTTCCTCTAATAGGTACACATT
The DNA here is from genome assembly GCA_004026905.1 of Hystrix cristata. Classification (NCBI taxonomy): domain Eukaryota; kingdom Metazoa; phylum Chordata; class Mammalia; order Rodentia; family Hystricidae; genus Hystrix; species Hystrix cristata. The sequence goes on along the minus strand of PVJO010009707.1, from coordinate 40,975 downwards.
TATATAAGAAATAATTGCAAAATATAGATAAATGGAAAATAATGTCCCTTCCTGTTACAAATTTTATTGGTACACAACTTTATCTAGCTTACTTGCATTAGGTAACACACCCCTGATTTACTATAACCAGTAACTATGCTTTATTTTAATGTACATGGAATACATACCCTATTTTTTTTCAAGTTGTTGATTCATCTAAAGCCGAATTTATTTTTAACCGAATGATAGCATAAACACTGATTCCATAATTAACAATAATAACATACTTCCAACCTGACAAAGAAGCAGAAAACCCATCAAACTAACCAAAACCACACAATTACTAATCCTAGTTTTGGCACACAATAATATTTTTCTTAAACATGCTAACTTCCATAGATGTCATTTGGAGAATTTAAAATAGAGCTACAAAATATTTAGCAGAAACTGATGAATGCCCAAAACGTACATTCATGTGCAAAGAATAAAAAATACTTATATTTATCTGCAAAGCATCTGTTCCATGTCAGTGTTTCAGGTACTAAGGAGAGAAGGATAATTGAGACTAATTTTCTAATCAAGAAAAGCTGACAGTGTTGGGACAAATATACTTAATCAAATAGATACACACTATTCTGAGGATAATAACACATGGAGTAAGTAAACTTTTATTGCTTTTTGAGATTAGGAAAATTAAGAAATTTATTTAAGTAAGTTTAAAAACATTTGAATCGAGTATTTCTCTTTTGAATGCTCCCTACTCAGTGAGTAGCTATCTATCATCTCCCTTTTCCCCTGTGCACCACTTTTAACTAAATTGTCCTCTAAATAAAGTGTCTTCTCTTAATTAAAAAAAAAAAGAACATTTAAATCTTATTTTATAGTTACAACTTCATCATAATATTCTCATTTGGTAGAAAGAGAAGAATGCAGTGATACAATATTTCCTAATATGGTACAATAAAAATGAGAAACTAGTGCAGAATAGAGAGAAAAGCACAATTATGATTGAGTGATTCTGAGAGGATAAGGATGAATATCAAAGTCTTTACAAAGAGATTTAAGAAATTACAGAAACTGAGCGTGTGTGATCTGTCCTTCATCTATAATTTGCAGGAGCAATGGCTAAAAAGATGCTAAAAGTGGCAAAGACTCCAAGTGGAGGGACAGAAATAGATGGGTTAAATTCATAGGAAAATATAGTTCTGCTATTTGACACCAAGCCTGATTATATATTTTCCCCTGTCAGTGTTTACTTGTCTTCCGACGTCACATCCCCCGCATGTTCTAACTTTCAGAGGGGGAATATTTCCGCAGGGGAAGTATCAAGTCCTTTGGTGTATTACCAGGTACATGGAATCTTAACAATGAGAATACATGATGAAATAGACATACAGAACAGATTTGAAATAAAGAAGAATTTCAGAAATAAAGAAGATACCAATGCATTGCCTCTCCGTCTTAGTTGTAAGGATGTCTAACTGAAAAGGAAAGAAAAGTCTCCAGGAGATAATTGAATAAGTGCTTTCAATTTCCAGTCTTGAAAAAAATCAACTAAATTATTAAAAAAAAAAAAAACCTAAAACTAAGTAAATCAAATTAAATACGTAAAACACTTTATGGATATTGATCAACTAAATAAAATTTTTATAACAGTAGGGTCCCCTTTAGGTCTCAAAAATTTGTTATACTTGAACAATTAAAAATTTAAAATGAAGCTAAATACATGCCAATGTGGGTATTCTAATAGATTACCTCATTTACAAAACTCCAAAGGACTGAATTTTAAACAGACCAGCCTTAGATTTGGCTTTGCGTTATTATTTCTGCTTAGTGGATGGAAGGGTTAAGTACAGAAGTAGACCCCAAGCGGTCTCTTCAAAGTTTCCTTGCCATTGCCTTCTGCTGTCTTACAGTCTTGGCATTTACAGTCTACTCGCTTTATCCAAGTCTAAAATTATTCATATCTTTTTCCAGGGTTTGAACCGTCACTATAACAAAGACGAACAGACACACAAGAGAGAAATAGCATAGTGAGCAGGAAGAAGATATAAAAGACAACTGATTCGACTTATAAAGACTGTAAATATTGTAAGTACATGAGAAAACATAAAACAAATCTGCTTCGGTATGACTTTGCCAGGAGTACCACCGTGCATTCTACTGATTGAATTCATTCCTAATTCCTAATTTCATCATTCCTAATTTATTTCATCATTCCTATTTTTTTTTTTCCAAAAGCTTGTTTGAATTACCGCTAGTACTAGGGAGAATTAGATGAATAAAATAAAGGGTTCTGTGGCTGGAAACTCAAGGTCACGTTGCCAGTAGCTTTGGCCTTCTCCAAGACTTCTCTTGGCTGCTTTCAAATGTTTCTTTCTGTATGTTCAAGAGCCTTCCCTCTGTTCACGTGCACTCTTGGTACCTTTCCGTGGGTTGTAATCACCTCTTCTGTCAGGGACACTGGCCATGTTGAGTAGGGCAGACACTACTAGCATGCCTTTAATTTAATCATCTCTTTGAAGTCTTATTTCCAAGTATACTTACATTTTCAAGTACTAGGGTTTAGAGGTCCAGCATGTTAATTTGGAGGGCCAAAATGTACTGCATAATACTAGATATAAATGCAAAGAATATCATTTCTATTTTTTTTCAAAAGCTTGTTTAAATTACCCCTAGTACTAGAGAGAATTAGATGAATAAGATAAAAAAAAAATTAAAGAACTAAGATATTGTTACAGAGTTGACAAGACATTGAGGAAATATCAAGCCAGATTGGTGTAAGAACGAAGATTCTAATATTTAGGTAATTTTTGGAAAGATATTTTTTGTGTGGAGGATGTTTACTGCCTATAAGTAAGAACTTTTTCTTGGAGCTACTTTTTTGAAACTGATTTGAACTTTAAAACTTTAACACAAAGCACAGAATCTGACAAAAACTGTGGTTCTGATTAATCCAGTGAAGAATAAATGGACAAAATAAGATTAAGCAAGGGAAACCAAAAGGAAAATATAGAAGAGCGTGCAAGAGAGATGAAGCTTGTGATACCATATTTAACATAAATGTAATGGAGAGACAGTGAATAGAGGGAAAATAGTTATAAATAGAAGAGCGGATACCATACAAATAAAGAATATTTGCACCTATACACAGACAAGAAAAAAGAAGTGGTTCTTTTATTTGTAACTCTTTCTTGCTCTTGTGTAATGAAAAACTAATAGCATAAAATATTATGATATTATGGTGGGCTTTGATTATACAAATTTGTAACTTGTGTGGCAACAATAATAAAAAGGAGAGGGTGGAGATGAATGGAACAAAGTTTTGCATACAGTGAAAATTGAGGTTCCAATTAAAATTGACTAATATTCTGAGAGACCATTAAAAATTGACTCACAGGGTTTGGGGATTTAGGTCAAATGGTAGAGTGCTTGCCTAGCAAATGCAAGGGCCTGAGTTTGATCCCAGGTACCCCCCTCTCCAAACATTGACTCACAAAAGATTACTTCTCTTTAGCCTCTTTGTAGAATGCAAAAGCTAAATACTAGGAGTAGCTGGACCTATTGATCAGTGATCGTTTTAATATTTTCCAAAGAGTAGGAGGATTCTTTCCTTGTCTTTGGTGTATAAAACATGAATGATAAGTTTTGATTTATTCTTTTGGTAAACTAAACCATTGACAATTTTTGATTTTGTGGAGCCTTCTTTATAATGGTAATATTCATGCATAATTGGATTATTATTTTTTTTTCCAGTGCTGGGGATTGAACTCAGGCCCTTGTGCTTGCTAGGCAAGCACTCTAATCACTGAGCCAAATCCTCAGCCCCTGGATTATTTTGATTGTATTTCAAATATTCAATTAAATCGACATCAATATTTTTCATATTTTTGTTCTTTTCCCTTAAGTTCATTTGCTTGCCAGGCAGCCTCATATTACAATCTTTCCTTGTCCTTCTCTTATTGCTCATGTGAACATTTTCAATTATTGTTCATAAAAGATTTTTGAAGTATATTTTCTGAACTTCTAGGACACTAATAATTTTTTTTAGGACACTAATAATTTTAAAAGAAGCCTTTCCTAAATATTCAGAGTTCTATTCTCTCTGTATGTATTCTAAATATTGTTGTTGTTACAAAATACTTAAACATTTTGTTTTTGCTATTCTAAAGAAATGCAATGCGACAAGCAGCAGTAGATAAGACACACTGATAAAAGCAGAATTAAACACCAAGAGAATGAAATTCTTCAGTATGACATGTGGATTAAATCTGGAATTCTTTTCATCGAGTTTATTCATTTTATCTTATTGCAATACATACTATGTTTGCAGTAAACACAGTGTTCCTCTTAACGATTAATTATTTTGTTATGTATATAATACCATGAGAATTATAAAGGCAGGTATCAATAATGGTTTGTTTGTTTATATAATACCTAATAAGATGAAAAAGATGTATTTCATTTTTCTCTTTCTAGAATTCTCTCATAACCATTTATTTATCATCTAAACTTTTGGGAAACAAGGCACATCAAACATTGGAGTATTCTACTTTAAGAAATGGTTTTCTTTTAAAGGGATGGAATCATAATGAAGAGAGGCAAATGTCAGAGTCTTTGTGAGAGCTCTATTACTGATTTATCAGTTCATTATCTTCTTAATTCCCCATTTATAAATTGCGACATCTGATTAACTTTCTAGTGCTATTTAAGGCATCACCCATGTGTGATAGTATCAAATGTACTGAGTACACATTACGTTTCCCCATTTGCTTTAATACAGGGAATTTGTATGCTCTCCTCTGCCAAAAAAGTGAATTTGTATGCTCTCCTCTGCCAAATAGCAGAACCCAACAAATGAAAACAGACATTACCTTTGTAGTAAGAAATAAGTTATTCTTTGCCAGCCTTCTTTTATTAGTTTTGTTATAATTTACTATGGTGATAATTTTAGTCTCCCAGGGAAACATGTAATACAATATTTTATAATTTATAAATTATAATTACTTATGTTAGTACATACAAATCAGTTAAAACTACTATATGAGGTATTTAATTTTATACTAGTCATTCAAGAGATATTTGTGTTTATGGCCTTTGCTTAACATTGGTGAAAGAAATATGTAAGGCACTATTTCTATATTCACTGAAAATATTACATACTCAAGCAGATAGGCTTTCCTTGTACAGTTCTTCAGCAGACATATAGGGCCTTAGCAGGATTCAGTGGCAGACTATGAATACTGCAAGATGCAAAATGACCAAGACAACAAAGTAAATTTTATCAGTGATTTGATTTCCTTCATCAGGTTATCCACTTATTAGTATATTCATTCACTTATAGTATATCCATATTTTAGATACAAAATATGTGTTCAGAGAATACCATACATATATGCCTTGATCCATCCATTCTTCAATAAAAAAAATAAAACATCTAATATTCTCCTCTGATGTTTCAGTAACTATGCTAGGTGCTGACAGGACAGAGATAATTATAACTCAATTCTATCATTTCAGATCATTAGATCATTAGAATTGTAAACAAATTTTAGCATATTCATTAGGTATCAGCATAATTTGGTGGTAATTGTATGTGCATGTGTGTGCCTCTGTGTGTGTGTGTGTGCATGCATTGTGTGTATTGTTCAAGGATCCATATTTGAAACCTTTTCCGAGAGAGTACCTGTTTGACCTTCTTTCAAGGCTCAATTTCAACTCTAGAATCATTACTCAATAAATGTCATCAGAAACTGATCTAATAGATACTAATACAGTACTATATTGCAGGAGCATACGAAAAGGACTCTTAGTTGAAAGGACAGCTTTTACTTGCAAGTTCCCCTTAGTGGTTGGCATTTCAACTGACTTTTCAAAGGCGAGTGTGTGATTTTTGATCAACAGGATAAGGTAGTGTGTTTTGAGAATGTGTAAATTCAATTAGGCTACAAATATTTCTGTGGCCATTTAAGAAGTGTAATCATAGGAACCCTTTGGTGATTGATTTAGAAAAATGGAAATACCGAAAATCAAGAATGTGCTGTGTGCAATAAAAAGAAATTAGAGATTTATTGCAACATTTTAAGAAATCATAACAGAACACTAAACAAACAGCAATAAGGAAATTTACTTAAGAATTGTGATTGACGAGTGGGAAGTTACTAAAAATGATGAGCAAAGATGGCTTCATGAATTTATACACTTTTTTTTTTTTTTTTGAGACAGGGTCTCACTGTGTAGTCCAAGTTAAACTTGAACTCAGGGGAACCCTCCCACCTCAGCCTCCCGAGTGCTGGGATTACAGGTATGTGCCACCACGTCTGCTGGCTTTATGAATTTAAGCAGGGGCAATGGACTTAGGAAACAGTGGAAGGTTTCCCAAAGAAATTGTGACTCTTCAGATATAGCGAATAAATAAAATACTTATAATCAAAAGTGGTATTCTGCTTTTGAGAGCAGATGAGATCGGGAACGTTCAAGGAAGTTTGTCCATAGACTGGTATTTTATTTTGAGAAACATGTTTATGGTCACATTAGGAATATATAGGGGAAATATGACATGAAAGTTCAATAAATGCTGATTTTGTACATCATGACTTCAAAGTAGTTTAAAAACTATCTAAGGAAATGTGACTAGAATTGGAAAGATAATTAAGTAGGTACATAAGATTTAGCCGCAGGTGGCAGGATGTTCCTGTTGTCTGAGTTTACTTGGGCTACTAACGCAAGAAGATTCCTTGAATAATTTTAGCCCAGGAGTTCTGGATCAGTCTAGACTGCTTAAAATATCTGGATTTTAAAAATTACTTAATTATAAACATTTTAAAAAATTACCACGAAAGTTCTGTGGGTAGCAACTAGAATCTAAAGAAAAGGACATTTAGAGTAAAACAAATTAGGTGGTGTGACTGTATATAGGACCACAGAGCCTACAAAAGAGGAAAGAAAAATTAGTAAGAGAGAATCAACAGTCATAAAAAGGAACCAAGAAGAGTGTAAATATATCATGAAAAGAATATATATAAACTTCCCTCTTAGTACTCCAATTGCCATAGCACACAGATTTTGTTAGTTGTGTTTCTGTTTTCATTTAATACTAGAATTTTTTTTTAATTTCCTTCTTTTCCATGACCTATTGCTTATTTAATAGGGATTGGGACATTTGGAAAAACTGAAAGTCAGCACTAAAAGATGAGCAGAGGTTTGACCCACACCTCCACTTTGCTTCTGAGGAGCCCGTTATTAAACCACTTGTAAGGATTACTCCAACCCAGTTTTCCCATCTTTGGTTCAGAATGGCATGTCTTTCCAACAATTGAAGTGCCTGATCCAAAGTGCAAAGTGCAAACATCCTCCTTTCCTCTCTTGCTGCTACTATTACTTTTGGATGTTACCATAAATTCTGCAGGAACCTGTGATATGACTGTAGATACCCTCCTCCTGTCTTTTCAAGGACGGAAATGTAGTCTCCAGTCGCCTCATCCATTCTTTGAAAAAGTCCACAGTGTGTTCACAATTGCTCCCTTTGTTTTTATAGTAAAAGTATAATATTTAATCTCTATGTGTTTTAGAGTGTGCTATTGATTTCTAATTTCATTTTGTTATGATCTGATAAAATATAAGAAATTATTTATTTTTATTTATTTTTTGAAAATTCCTTCATGGTAGAAAATATTATCTGTATTTTCAAACTTTTCATGAGCTACAAAGAAGGATGTATATTCTGTAGCTGTTGAGCAGACTGCTCAGTAGATGCTTATTAAATCCACTTGATCTACAGTAAAATTTAACTCTGATGTTTCTTTGCTGACTTTTTTTTGTCTAAAAGATATGTCTATTGGTGAGAGTAAAGTATGAAAATGACCATTTTTGTATCAGAGCTCATCTCTCTCTCTGGTTTATGAACTTCAATGCTCTGTAAATCAATGCATGTGTTTAATCATTATAACTTGATTGGTTGTTCTCTGAATCAAAATATAGTGATATTCTTTATCTCTTCTTTCTGTTTTTGTATTAAATTCATTTTCCTGGATATAACAATAGCAATTCCTGTTTGCTTCAGATTCCATTGGCTTACAATGTCATTTTTCATATTTTAATTTCAGTCTGTTTGTCTTTGCAAGAGAAGTGAGTTTTCACTTCTTTTGTTTTTTAAGCCGTTTTGTAAGCTGTTTTGTAAGTCTTGTTTTTTAAGCTGTTCTGTCCAGCAATGTCTTTTAATCGGAGAATGAAGACCACCTACCCTCAGTTATTATTGATAGGTATCGACTTCTTTCTGCCATTTTGTACATTTTGTATGGTTCTGTTGTGTATACACTTCCTCCCAGCTATCTTTAAAATTTGGCAATTTACTGTATTAATAAAGTTTTATTTTTTCTTATTACTCATTTTCATTAATTATTCTAATAAGACTTACGGTTTCATATGCTCTCACGGTAATGGTCAACTTCTTCTTGGCGGAGTTCCCTTAAGCATGTTTCTAAATGTTTTCTTGTAGGTATGAATTTCCTCGGTTTATGCTTATCTTGGAATATCTTTATTTTTCCTTCAATTTTGAATATTAACCTTGTTGTCTGTACTAATGTAGTCTGACAGCTATTTTCTTTCACAATTTCAAATACATCGCTCCTTACCCTCCTGGCTTTTACATATTCTGCTGGGTTTACCATGTAAGTCCTTGATGTTTCTCTCTTGCAGCTTTCAGTTTTCTTTGTTTTTTTTCTGCATCTTTAGTAGTTCTCACTACCCTGCAAGGTGAAAAGCCCCTTCTCTGGTCATATCTATTTTGGGTCCTGAAAGCACGTACCTGAATATTCATCTTTCCCAAGATTCAAGGTGTTTTCCGCAATTATTTCACTGAATAGGTTTTTAAATTCCATTACCCTGTATCACAAGTTTTTCCGTTAATTCTGTGGTTTATAATTTTGGTCTCTTGATCTTTTTCTATGGTCCTGTATTGTGATGCTCAATCCTGATATGTCGACTTCACTGAATTAAGAAATGTCTAGAAGATTAGGAAATCTATGTCTCGGTTTCTTTCTCATTGCTGAGATACGATACCTGGCACCTGTAACGTAACGGAGGAAAGATTTATTTTGGCTCGCTTTTTGTAGTGAGTATCACGCTGACATCATCCAATCACCTCCCGTGGGGGATATCTAGATATAAACCATTAACACGCCTACTTCTGATTATGTTTGGGTGGGTCATGGTACTATCTATTGTTTTTTGTCCACTTCTGTCTGAAACCGTTTACCCTGTTCTGCTTTCCAGCTACCGGGAACTATGTGGCTTTGCTTTGCCATGTCCTCTGTCATGACGTTTCTGTTGCCAAACACGTGCAGTTGCTCTCAGCAGGGCCGCGGGTGTGGCACAGAGCCACAGACCCGCCCAGCGTGCTCCAGGTAATGGGCTTGACCTCCAGCTCCCCTTCGGAGGAGGAAAACAAGCAACAGTAAAACACACTATGTTAGGGAAAAAAACAAAAGATATAAAATTACAATAACAATCAGAAACACCTGAACACCAATAACAACAAAAGAGAAAAAGTGTAAAATAAACAAAATATTAAGAATTAAAGATATTGAAATCAATTGAAAAGGGTAAATATAAGAGAAGAAGGGAGAGCAATAATTCTATTAAAATATAATCTAAAATAGAAAAGTAACAAGTAATAAAAGGACAAAATAAATTAGTAACAGAATAAGGAGTGGAAACCCACAATACGAGTCAGGTAAGTCCACCCCCCAGTCCCTCGGCGTGTTCACACACGCTGCACAGGTGCTCAGTCTGTGTGCCGGCATATTCAGGGTCTGGGCCATGACAAGCCCTTCTCACTGGCCAAGATGAATCTGGATATGGGTTCCGTGAGGAGGGCCACACACTCAGCAAGATGATCTGCAGTCTCTGTGTGTGAGTGCATGGCAGACGTTCAAGCCACAGTTTATACCACGGACCCCTCTGGTTATGTGGAGGCAGCAGTCAACCCAGAAAGTTCTTTGCCGGAAGGAGGACTTTTGGAACAGAGATATTACCACCTTCATCATCAGCACTCCCAGACCTGGCTCCCTTCAGCCCAGCATGAGATGGAGCTCCTTGCCCGTCACTGACCACCGTGTCCTCTAGTCTCTATCTCCGCCGCTCTCTGCTGCTCAGACCACTCAGTATAACCGTCTCTCTCACTACCCCATGCACTGTCTTGTGAGGCTGTCTCCCACCAGTCATAGAGATGCAGCGCCCATTACGGACGGAGTTGTGATTGCTTCAAGACTTCTGTTCTCCAGAGCAGTTTAGTCCTTAGCAATAGGGCCCCTCTGGAAAGGGCTCTCAGCTACAGCACTCTGAGAGTTTGCAGAGCAATGTGCTGAATTCTTTCCCTAGAGCTAGTTTTCTGGGCAGAAGTATTAACAGTCAGACCCAGTCCTCAAACTGTATTTGAAGTTCGCTTAAATCATGTATTTATTTTGCACTGAAAACTACCAGTCTGCCATTTTGATAAGCTTCACTGAACTCTCCAGCCAACCTTCGGCTGCGGCTCTCCTTCCCCCACCTCGCCTCAAAGCCACCCGTGTGATTCGCTTAGTGCTTTGCTCCACGTCGCCTTTCTGATTCTGCCACTGCTTAGAATTTCTGTGTGCCTTCCCTGGGTCACAGAGCCCTTCTCACTTTCTCTCCTCGGAATATCAATTTTCCCTTGCTGTCCTGACTCACCCGACCTGCAGGATCATGCAAATCCTACTCTACCATCTTTCCTTTGCCTTCTTAATTTTCTTAATGATTATTAACTAGAAACATAGTTAAGATAGTAGTTAGAATAAAAAATATCAACTTGGCATATATGACATCCTCAAATGAGATTTTACCAAATTCAAAGAGTGTTAGCTATAAAATTAAAAAGTATAACTTGCAAAGAGACTTCGAATCGGGTACCCACGGTCAGTGATGGAAACTGTTTTGTATATAAGCAAATATACATAAACAATTAAAATCAAGAGAGTGTTTGTTCTGCTTTCAGGACCTCAGAACTAAGAAGAAGGGATGAAAGAGGTGCAGAACTGATGTCGTTAAATACAACTCTGCTGAAGTTTGGGCTTCTCCACAGACACGTGCTACTCACTGTTCCACGTGGACTTACCTTTGTTCTTAGGAATCAGGAAACTCGCTCCTCTTAGCGCACAGGCACACACACACACAAACATACACTTTACATACTCGGTTTTTTGTTTTATTATTTTAACAAACCCGGATTCAGATCAAGTCTTCCATAATAGTGTGTTAAAGATAACTTTCTGTATTTTAAAAATTGTATATAGTTGGAATAATATGTGTGATAAAAACTGCAACTTTTAGTAAGAGCTGCTAGTTTATGGATGCAAGACCTCCCCCAACAGCAAAACGAGCCCAGCATATATGTCCCAGAATAGATAAAGCGTGTAAGAGCTCTGAGAATAAATTCATTGAGTGATTCTTCTCAGAAGAGACAGAACGTCTATTACCTTCTTCGTTCCAAGAGAAAGGGAAACACTTCCTTCAGTTTTGAGTTAAACGCAAGTCATAGAAAATTACGCTAAGAAAACAGAAATGAAACTCGGAAGGGCAGACTAACTCCTCACTCTGCATTCCAGTGGAGGAGACATTCCCGTGGAGGAGACATAATGAGAATTCGTAAGAGAACATGACCCTGGGATTAGAGGTAGCATTGTACTTAATATGTTCTTTTCAAATTAAAATTACTGTATTAAAGTGAGATGATGTTGGACTTGCTTATAATTTCAATAGGCTCCCTTTGACTCATTTCTATCATTTACATTTGCAAAGATTCATGACACTATTTTTGAGACTTATGTAGATTCTACTGAAATGTATAAATAAAAAAGCATAATAGGAAGAATTTTCCCAGAGAATTCTGCTTCCTTGAAAACATTTAGAAGAAAGAACAAAACTAGAGATACTATATTTGGAGCAATAAATAGAAGTGGTAGTAGAGAAAGAGGCAACCCTTTCTTCTTTCATAAAAACACGAATATAGTCATGATCACATCACAACACCTCTAAAAATTTAAGAATTTGCATCATTTTCTCCAATTTCACTTCTTCCAATCCATTTCCTTAAAGGACCAAGCTGCAGAATGAGGTGGAGGATCATGTAATGAAGCATGACATAAAATCACACACAGCCCTGCCTCGATTCAGTTTTCAAAACCAAAAGATAATAGAGACTAAAATCTGAAAGAGCTCGAAATTTGATAAGATTGTTAAAATAGACTTTTTTTTCTGTTCTTAGGGTATTGTTGTCTCTTTGTTTTTAAATAAACTTAATAAATCAAACAACTACAGGACTCCAATACACAACTTGAAGATAGTGGTAGGAAACAAAAAATAGTTTCCTCATTAATCTGAGATAAATTCTACTAATCTGAAGTAATTTTAATTTTATGTAGTCATATTAATATGCACTTTAGTGGACATCTTTTGTCGTTTATAAATCTTTTATTTGCTTTTCCTGCATAAAATTTATTTAACATATATAAAATAATATAACTCAAAATTGTTACAATTGGTCTATAAATAGGTAACATCCCCTCCCACTGTACATACTAGTTTCATTCTGAAATACTTTCTTAAAAGACATCAAGCATTTTGGCATGAGACACACGTGTGGGGTAATAAGAGAGTATTACAACTCTTATACATTATAAAATGGGCAAAATGTAAGATAAATCACACTGACATTGCAGCACTTCCACTGATACTTCAAACTGCCTCCCAGGCTAGCTTTAGAAATCATACTTTTTGAATTATAAATACTATTTTAAACTTTATTAATGACATCAGTCTATATATATACAGAAAATTACACAAATGGTACAAATTGCATGAAGTTAGACACACGAGGAGCATGTTTTGCGTTTTCATGGCTTCGTCACTCTTTCACTGGATGATTCCCTGTAACCAAACCAGCAGGAACTTGAGAGACAGCTGCGCAAACTGAAATTGTTACACTAAATTAAACCCGTAAGGTCCTCCTGAAGGGAAGTTCTTTTCCAGTGGGACACTCTGTATTCACTGATGACTGACTCACACATCAGAGAGCTGAGGCCAAAACCTGTAAACTGTGAAAAAGATGCTGAGTGGTACCTAACAAATGGCTCTTACTGGCCCAAAAATGGTCAAAGGCAGAGACAAAAAAAAAGAACTCTTTTCATTGGTAGCAGACGAAGGGTTGAAAATGAGGCCGCTTTCACAGAACCACTGGTTATGAAAACTGCTTTCACACTATATTTTTTCATTTGTAGCTGACGCATAATATCTCATTTTATACATAGGAACAAGAAACAAATAGTGATATATATTAAATATATATTGTTTTGACATAGTTGAACCAATTACATAAGCAGCATAAAAGATTAGAAGGAAAATGCAATATTTGAAATGCAGTCATGAAGAAAATTGTTCCCAGATTAAATTAAATATAAGCTGTATGATTGGACTTACTCTAAATGTATTTTCTCATGTTTCATGCTAGAAAAGAAATGTTATCAAAGTTAAACTCATCTCAATTTTACACTTCTCGTCTTCCTTTCATTTGACTTTTAAACATATCTTCTGAAAAATTATACTGTCTATCAGAGACACTGTATTATTTAATTGTGAGGGAACTTTAGAATAAATGGCATGTTTAGTAAATTTTATTTACTCACAACAAATGAGGGAAGCAATGCTCAAGTGAATGACATGTACTTTTTTTCATAAAAATGAGTAAGTGGATAACACAGTGAACAGAGCATATGTTAAAAGAGAAATTCTTAATATATTATAATCTATAAAATATTTTAATTAGCAATAATTGCTAGAGTTACAGCAAACAAAATTCGAACACTAAAGGCTATCATTTTTGTCTTGTTGAAATGACTATAATATTGCTATGGGACACTGTATTTTTCAGAGTTATTATATTAAGCCACAGGAAACTGACATCCATGTATCCTAAAAATAATCAAATGCTAGCCATTTTAAATATTTTAACAAGTTAAGGATTTAGCTCAAATAATAGAGCCCTTGCCTAGCAAGCACAAGGCCCTGAGTTCAATCCCCAGTACCCATAAATAAAGGAATAAATAAATAAATAAATAAATATTTTAATAAAAAAGAAGAACTCGATTCAATAGTTCGCATGCAAGTGTATGAGTTGGTGATGCCTATGGGATAACAATTTTACTGTCTGTTTTCAAAATTATTGTATCTTCATATATTGTATTTTATCTTCATATACATGTACATACACAGAAGCATATTTGTTTCATTTTTATCAGTATATGCTTGCAGTACATAGTGCTCACTAGTGATTACACACACCATGAAGAGTTGGTACATGGACACAACATATTTTAAGCTTTTTATTTCCTTTTCCTTCCATGATGTTCCTCTCCTTCCATCTCTATCTTTAAATCTAATGGCCTGTTAAAATGTATGGTAAAGCTTAAATTTTTTAACATGGAATTTCACTGTTATACTATTATACTTGTCACTTAATATACTGTAACTTGTAGCAAGTACATTATTTAGGAAGTCGTTTTTTATTTGTGAGGCGAAACATAGGCATGAAAGAAAGAAATATATTCTCCAGAGAAATAGTTACTAATTAGGAGAAGCTATATATTCCTGCCCTATCTAATTGAAAAGACGGTGCTGATATTCTAAGAGGAGGCTTTTAGAGCTGGTACTTAATGAAAAATATACATCTAAAATTTTCACTGTACGTATCAATGTGTCATCACAAGACTCATTGTTCTGTACTACTAATATACACCCAGAAAAATGAGTAATAGAATACATATTAAATAAAATATTGCATTTCCAAACAAATTTTGCTTTTAAGATGAGATGCATTTCTTCATTAGCAAAAGATCAGTACATATTAACAAGTTAATTAATTCCTCTTAAGAATCCATGGGTTGAATATTGAAGCATATGTCAAATAGTCAAGAAAGAGAATAGTTATGAATCTCAAGAATTAGAAAAAAGCAGCCAAACCTTTCAGGTTCTGTTTTCCAAGAATTCCACTACAAAAACATTTTTAGGAAGGAAACATTGTGTTTCTTCTGAGTTTCCCAATATCCCCAATTCCAGTTGTTTTATAGGATACTTGTGCTCTTCAATAGAATTTATTTAACTTAAATAAAAGGTTAAAAATGTTTATTACTAGTACACATTTTAGCTGGTGATTACATTTAAAGATAGAAAAATACTGTATACCTGTATATATATGAATGTGTGTGTGTGTGTGAGAGAGAGAGAGATTAGTTGTACAATAAGTACCTCTGCTTTAGATTTGTTGAAAAGCCTTTTAATCGGTACTTATGCCATCTGGAAATAAACACTACCTGTTCTGGAAATTAGAAATATGGTACCTATTTGTAATCATTTTGAATTCAAATTGGCTGCATAACACAGACCAACATTCAGTGCCCTTTGTATTGCAATATGTTCTCTGATGCCTTAAAGAGCAATCACTATGTAAAACTTAGTGAGCCAGATCACATCAAGTTCTTTAAGGAGCAGATGGACAGTTTCCACGGCTCGCCCAAGAGGAGCAAACAGATCATCATCTGTACAGTGCATACGCTAAAACCATCATAAAGATGTCAACATTTTGTTTCATTGCTGTGATCTTTTTTCCCCCATAAAAGGTGTGGTAGAAATTTCCATGTCTTTATTCACACAGGAAATGTTTTAGACTTCTTATTTATGTGTGAAAAAGATTTTCCTACTGTGATTTATTTCTCACCAAGGTTAAAATGATAAATTTGCTTTCCTGGATGATGTTATAGCTAGAATATTTTATAGTGAGTCCATCTTTCCAATTCTAAATATTAGACACTCACCCAGATAACTGCAGCATGATATCAAACGCCATACACATCCAAGTCTGCCGAGAGGTGTGGCAGAATCACCTTGGCATCAGGGCCTTTAACGAAAACAGTTTCTGGAGTCAAGTGCCGCAGCAGCAGTGTAGTCTTTACTGTCTGTGTCCAGCCTACTAGTAGTAGGGACCTCAGCAGAACATGACCGTGTTTGGAAGTATGGCACATGCTACATCAGTCTCCACGTCAGACTTCATGACCCTCTTAAAGATTCAAATATCTTTCAGTAAATTTTATTTTATGACAATTAGATAGCTTCTTCCATTTTGCTTTATCTTTTAATATAAAAGTCTTTGGTTGTTAGACATGTACATCAAGCATAGTTATAGACAATGAAACTGCAAGGAAATGTTAACCCCAGATTCACTGACTGGGTGAATCCAGCTTACAAGGAAGAGTGAGATTGTGACTGCCCCCGAAAAAAGGAGCAAAGTAGCAATTTACAATCCCTACTATGGTTACTTGTAGAACGGATCTATATTTACAAGTTCCAAAGACATGATTGGCATAAGGGATGCTGGGTCCATATTAGAGTTTTCACGTTTCTAATTGCACTATAGCATCAGAGAAAGATTATGAGTGTTCATCTGAATTCTCAAAGGTTGGGACAATCACTAAATAGAAGTTATTTATATTTATGCCGAAGACTTTCTCTCCAAGTCAAACTGGAGAGATAACACAGCCAAAATTAAATCCAAAGATGACAAAATTATATTGTTAGTTGAATTGTCAGCTGTCCAACCCTTTTATCTGTATCTCATGGAATTATCATAAAAGTGAGATACCTTGAGAATAAAAAAGGAGCAATATGAAAGATATCAATCATTTGGAGTACAGGAAGTCCCCAAAGTCTACTGAATTGTTGTTGCAAGCAATATTCACCCACCTCCCTCTCTCTGGCCTGCCTGTTTCTATACTGTTTAGATGAGCTACGCCGATCCATCTCGAGCAGTTGCTTTATTGGGCACGTTGATATTCCTCAGGCACACACTGGCCTTAAATCACAGGCTCTGGAAGGAGAAGCAACTTGCTTCTTGTTTTCTTCAGAGTGGTTGATGTGGAACAAATTTGAAATAAAGTCTGTCTTACTAAATAATTGAACCAAATGTGTAGAAAATGTATGTGGGACTGGAGTGTGACATTTTTAGAATTGTAATAATATAACTTCAAGATGGCGTGTAGTCTTGTCATCCAGAACTCTGGTAGGCTGAGGCAGGAAGACTGCAATTTCCGTCCCTGCATGAGAAAATTAGAATTTAGGGAGACTTGTCTCAAAAGAATAAAATTGAATTGGGTATATAGTTCAGCACAAAGGTCCTGGTTTCAACCCCAAGTACCAAAATATAAAATAAATAAAATGAAATAAAGTGAGATAAGAAAAAGAAGTACAATACAATAAAAAAAAGAAAAAAGTAGCTCTTTTTCTAGAGTCCATATTTTCTTTGAGTGTGTCCTTTGAATTCTGTCTAATAAATCTCTTTATGAATCTCAAAACAGAAGATAATATTAGAATTGATAAGCACAAACATAACAGAGTTTCTGCATTCAGTGTACTAGGCAAGAGGTGGGCAAGCTTTTTTCAATAAAGAAACACGTAGCAACTAAGCTTTATAAACCTTGATTTCAGTGATATCTAAATTTTGATGTAATAGTAAAATATATATATAGATATAGATAGATAGATAGCATATAATGAATGGGTCTATGCCCAATAAAGCTTTATTTACAAAAACAGCATGCTGAGTTTGACCAGCAGCCGATAGCCTTCTGAACCTTACATTGGGTCAGACGTGGTACTAAGTATAAATTATTATCTGTGTTCCAGGGTAAACAGAAGCTACATAAAGTTGAAATGACAAATCTTTCTTGAGATAAAATTCAAAGACGTAGAAAAGAGTTGATCACAGCTTCACAAAAACAATCGAGCTACCTACCAAGGCTCTACTGGATGCTAGATGTGTAATTTTGGAGGGTTCGTGTATGGAGAAAATGGTGAAGATAGCGAAGACTTGCCCTATCCCCATGGTCTACAGACAGGTTTCTACAGGCAACTAGCATAATAGTTACACATGAGATTAAAATCTATTTAGAAAAGCTAATTATTAGAATTCTATTAATTCTAGCCAACATACATACATGACAGCATAGTAGATCACTGTCAGTGTAGATATTTACCAAAGGCAGGAAGCTAAAATAAGTTTTAGTCAAGTTGTGGTGGACCAATATGGACAACCTGAGCAGGAACACCCAGCTGGATTGAGTTGGTGTGGTTCTGGGTGTAGATGATTCACCTGAGGATTATTGTCAACAGATCAGAAAGGAGAAGAGGAGCAGAAGAGAGGGGCTGGCTGTTTCTCAGGAGAAGCTCTGTTGTGGCTAAGGAAACTCATCTGTTCTTGCCACAGAAGGAGCTCGGGGCCTTGCTGTGGTAGAGGATCGCTGTTGCTTGCTTCAGGGGAGCTCTGGTCTTCATCTCCACTGTGAGTGTCACATCCTGGCTCCAGTGTAGGTTTCTTCATTCCTTTAATGCAGGCAGAGACTTAATGGAACATTGTCGTGGGCTCCCAGTCATTGATTGGATCTGTTGGGTCTCTTAGGTCTCCAGTGCATAGATAGATGTTCTGCATTCTTCCTGCATTTGGCTTGTGTGTGTGAATGTTTTAACTTTTACTTGTCCTGTATTAAATCTGCTTTCTTGCAAACCATTGACTCTGGAATCATTTGACTAGTACACAAATCAAATCTAAGAATCATGAATATTACCTGTGATTATTTACTTAGTTCTAGAATGCAGAGGTAGAATTGTTTTGCTCTGCAAGTTATGGATAGAAAGTTAGTGAAAGCTCTGAGAGCTTTCTCTTCCTACCAAAATAGTAAATCAAAACTCTTAGCGAGTTTCTTACCAAATTGTAGTGATTAGTACCACTCTCAAATTTGTGAATGATATTTTCTGTTATTTGTATTTTTTGCCCTTGCAGAATACAGATTTAGATAATTTTAGCACATTTTCATAAACATATTCAGCAGTTCCTCCAAAGGTTTTTGGACTTGTTTATTATATTTGCGCATGTGTAACTTGAGCTAGTAGGCCTGACACATGGTACCTAGCTATTGGCTTTGATATTTGTTTTTTTTTTTCTCCACTGAAATTATTATTTTTTTTTCATATTACAGAAATCTTGATTTATTTTTGCCAAATAATCAAAGAAGTATAATAAATTTACCAGGCCAGTTTTGAATACAAAATGCTAAAATCCTCTCTGATGTTATGAAATACCATAATCTTCTATTACTGTGATTACCTCAAACTAACAAGTAGTAAGAGCACTACATTTAAACTTCTGGAAAAGTTTATATTAGTCAGAAACTGATATGTTTCACTTTTCTGTGGACCTAGACTCTGGGATGTGTTTGGCCATCCATCCAAATAAAAGGTAATTTTTTTTTATAGACATCACCAGTAACAACCACCATTGTAATAAAAATGATCAGTGCTTCTTGAACCACTTTGGACATTGAAACCACCACAAATCACACTGGAATGTACTGCTGAGGGCTGTTTCTTGGGTAACTCAAAAGTCTTTCAATTTTGAATGAGCCCTAAAGTAAAAGAAGTCATTTCAACAAACTCAATTTATACATAAAGCAAACAGCTCTGTGATCGTGTATCAGTGACCTAGCACATACCAGGAAATTTGAAGTTTCTGTTGCAAATTGTAATGTCATATAGTAATAGCTTTCGTAGAGTTTACATTCTGTGACACAGAGCCACAAAAATAATTTCATTTCTATTACACCATTGATTTTGTACTTTTTTGAATTTTTTTTTCTTTTGGAGATTAGAATATATGCAAGATTTTGTCTCCTTGTTTTGCTTCAATATTGTACTCATTGGTTTTTGTGTGTCTTCAGAGTTGGCTACATAGTAATAACTTATAATTTATGTCTTCGTATAATAGTATTATAAATGCCATAAAAATAATAGATCAAGGATTAAGAGGAAAGAAATGACATAAGGCCTAGAACATGAACTCCTGAGTTACATGAAAAATGAGTCCTGAAAATGTTGGTTAAAAATCTATTCAAGGGAGAAGCAATATTAATTAGAAAACTTCTGTGGTAAGATGAACTTTACATATGGGAGATAAAACACCAAAGTCAAATTATGTAGTGAAATAAGAAACGATAGCACAGCATCATTTTGGAGAGGAGCAGAGAAACTGATCCCACAAGGATGGTGAGGAATTTGGATGCATTCTTAAGTAGGATGCAATGATATTAGATTTTAATTAAACTATTTATATGGTTAGATTTATATGCTAAAATATAGTTTGGCTTCTGTATAGATAATAGACTAGAAATAGTGTTAGTAGCAGCCAGGGGACTCATTAGGATAATGTTTGGAGTATAATAAAGAAGTGATGATGGCTTAATTCAAATTTGTGTAGAGGTGGTAGAAATTGAGTGCTAGTGGTACTTCTGGTGGTAATAGAATCAAAGAGTGTAATTGGGAATGTATTAATGGTGGTAGTGCAGTGGTGGTGGTATTAGTAGTTACTGTATCAAAGGGTTTTATTTTCTTCTTTGTAGAATAGTGTCACACATCTCCTAAGAAGGCTAGAAGGACTAAATTAGCTAAAACATTAAAAGAATTAGAAATGTTCCAAAGCCTAGTGAGTATAAAACAAATGTTAGATGAATATATTGTTTCATTTCCACAACCACAAATCTATCTGCTCCAACTTCCAACTGAGATATGTCCACTCATACCAAGTGAATATCGCTACCGTACTGACAGTGAATCTTCTGTCGAACATACTTTATTCTTTTCCTGAAAGTTCCACATTAAATAAGTAATTCACCTGACTGAGGCATTCTTATATAGTCTCAAATTTGAAACTGAGAAAGTTAAATATCTATAAATAGACTATCTTCAACTTGTAAAAACAAATAAAATACTACCTCATAAGTACTTAACTTTTTCTCTTTCTGAGATTTTCAGAGCACTAATTTAATATTTAAAATAGTGGTTTTTCTTCTCGTAATTTTTTGCTTGAATAGAAACTATAAAAGAGAAAATAGAAAACTTTGTGAAACATGAGCATTTCCATGATTTTAATCACAAGACAGTCACTTAATGAAGTTTTGTTACATGTATAATTTGTTGTTAAGACTTATGGGATATTATGTGTATGTTATTTTTATCAAGAGCAAATGTGCTAGTTTATATTGTTTTTCTTCATTGAAAGAAAATCATTAGATTACCTCATTTTGAAAGAACATTCTGGAATAAAAACACAAACTAGATGTAAAAGTCAAGTTAATCTCAAGTAAATTTAAAGCTGAAGTAATTAATCAATAATGAGGTAATGGAATTTTAGATGAGTTGTAGGGTTAACATGGATTTTGTCATGTTAATGTCGTCATGTATAACTGGGAACATTTGATGTCTTCCTTATTCTGTATGTTCATGTCAGACTTCATACATCTGTATAATAACACAGCAAGTCTTGTTACTTAGAAGATCTTACACATAGTCAAGTGCAATTTTGAGACAGTGAATGACAGGTAAGCTTTAGTTAATCTCGGTATGAGATTTATATTCCTGTCTGACATTGTGAGACATTATGTCCCTAGGAATGTAACACAGAAGGAATATAATAATATTTCATTTTAACTTTTTAGTATAGTTTCTGATTTGATGTAGACACTTTAAAATATAATTTTTGAAAATATATGCTTTCAGGTATATTGTAAGACTTAAGTAATGAGATAGTTTGACATGGAATATGCTGATATAAATTAAAGAGCTGTAATATTTCATTAAGGAAAAGACATCATCGTTATACCAACCTGAATTAAACTCTTTCACAGCAACCTAGCAACTCCTGACCTTTGGGTAAACTATGTCATCTCAGACTCAGTTTAGTCAAAAGCGATGTGTAAGATTTTAAAACAAAGGCAGAAAATTTATTGTAAGAATAGGGAATCCCAAGTCAGTATTATTTTCAAATGAAAATACAAAAATTTAGAAAAGGTATATTTATTTACACATATTAAAATTATTTTTATATTACTCTTCAGGAGGACAACCTATATATTAATTCTTAAAAGTTATAGAGAAAAACATTATTGTAATCCAACATGTACAATGTATCTAAAACTGTACCTCAATTTAATACAATTGTCTCATGTGTTTTATATGCTTTTTGGCTTGTTAGTCTGGCTCTTCATCTGTATGTATGATAATTAACTTAATAAGGATTTATAAAAATAAATAAATGAGTCGAATGGTGTAAAAAAGGGGAGTGAAGGGGAACAGGGGAAAAAAGAATTGAGATGTGTTACATACATGCACCAATTCCCTGCAGTGAATGTAATCATTACATACTACAAGCATGTACTAATAAAAAATAAAAAAAAAAATATTGATAGGCTAAATCCAGCTACTACGCTCTCGCCCGTACAAATTCCAGTCAGTTTTGTGCAACGCATATTTAATTATTCATATCTGGGAATTTTCCTCTAGTTTTCCCTCTTTTAAAATTGTAACTTAATTGGAGGCAACAAAAAAGACTTCATGCTTTGTATCTTTTCCTCACCAACTCAAAGGAGAATTCACAAAGTAATACAATTATATTGTATGTTTGCTTGAATAAACACCCTAGTCGTCATTTTTGTGTTCTCCAATGTAAAAATTAGACTTAATAAGCACACCTCTTTGTCTCTTCTTGTTCAGAAACAGATACAGAATTACATATATAGATAGACATTTAATTTATTGATTACTTGTATTAATATTATAAAAATCATACAGATAGAAAGTTTATAATTTATACTAGTAACTCTGTTTTCTTAATTATACTCAGTATATGTATAATTAGGTACAGCAATGCCTTGTCACAAATGCTTCTGTTCGAGAACAATTCAGTTTACAAACAGAAGCATTCAGCAAAATTTTGCTTCCTTTCACAAACTCCGCCTCAGGTGACACCAACTCGGCTCTCTGCCCCGAAATCAGGGAACGAGTTCAATTCGTGAACCGAAGCACCACTTCACAAGTATGCTCAGTATTGAAAAGATTGAGTCTTGTAATGTTATAATTACTACTACTTCTAATAATTGTGTATTGTATTATTTTGGGAGGCAGTTAATATTTTCAAGAGCAGTATCTTAAGATGTTTCTATTCGTTCTCACTCCACTTTGAAAGAGTAAACATACAATTTTCATTGTATAATGTGAAATATTGTTTGGTGATGGATGACAGTTAACATACCTACAGATATGTGGACAGAGACAGAGAAAAAGGGAGAGAAGCAAGAAAGAGAATGGCAGAGATTAACTAACATGAAGAAAAGTATAGAAGCAAGATAGGCTGTCAGTTTATTAATTATTTACAGAAAGTTTTTATTTTGTGTGTAATACTTTAACAAGAGTTAGCAAGAAAATTTACTTGTGGTATTAAATCACAATTTGAGACACGTGAATTTAAATATAATTGCAGTTTTTAAAAGTCATTAAAATTTTCTACCTTTTATTTGGTAATGTATTAGAATTATTAATATAGTCTTTTTCATAAATTATTTATTATTTATTACTATATTAGAATTTTTAATGTGAGGGGAAATGAATTGGACAAAATAAATATTTTAAATTAATTTTGATTTTTAAAAGCATGAAGAAGACAAAAATTAAATATTTCATATCAAAACAAGGTAGCTTCCTACTTTTATACTGTAGCAGTATACCTGAACTGAAATAATTTTTGTAGTTAAATACATTCCAAATTTGATAGAATAACTTACCATACAAACTATAAATAGTGTGAAAACTTCAATAATTTATTTTGAAACCCTATAATTAAATACACTATAACCATTATGTGAACCCTAATATTAATTGATGCTTGAGAATCTATGTTATCTACTAAATTTGAAAGACGTAAAAGCATAATCCCAATCTATACTCTTCTAGTTTTGTTATAAACTAGATGTGCACACATCTGTATGAATGTTTAAGTAAAATGAGTATATATATACATATATATACACACACACACATATATATACACTATACATATATTTGCAGATAGAAAACACACATGATGCATGTGTAGTACAGGGAGTTGGGCATTTAGCTGAGTGGTAGAGCACTTGTTTAGCTAAGTGCAAGGCCCTGAATTCGGTCCCCAGCCCTCAAAATAAGAAGAAAAAAAGAATACATGTGTAGTACAATATGTATGATGTATGCATACTGTAAATAAGCTGCTCAAAAGCGGGAGTTGAAAGAGAAAGAGAAAGAAAATACAAACTAAAATGTTATCTTTCAGTAAATTTAATTTGTGAATATATAGGAACTTTTTTTTTACTTCATAAAATAATGTGTATCAGTAAGGCTCAAGGAGATTTCACTTTATTTAAAATAAGTTTTCTGATTAAAAGAAAAATATATTTAGTTTCAAGCTTTATTTTAATTTTCTATCATTCAAAGATTTTTTTTCTTTTCATTCACACATTAATTCATTTATTCATGCTCTCATCAGGACAGACTCACACTCTTAGTCACAGTTTACTAGTCTGCATGAGGAGTAAGAAACAACACATTTAAAACTGTAACTGAATTGCACAAAATGGTACTAACTATATTTATACACATATTACTATCATTTTGTGTGATATTGTATATGTATATTTATACATGTGTGATATTTTATATATATGTAGATATAAATACAGATGTAGGTATAGATATAGATACAGATACACATGCACATACAGATACAGATATAGCTATTTCCCCCACCAGAGATCCAGTAGGCATAAGAGATAAAATAGATGGTGTCTTGAATGAATTTTTCAACACACACTTCACAGAGTCTGTGTGTAATGGGGATGGTATGTAACAAAAACATTCAATATGAGGCATAACATACTGTCAGGTAATATAATGCAGCTATGCATTTTTTAAAAGGCAAATATTCAATTGTCAACTGGTTACCAGATAAAATGGGGCATTCTCCATAGCAGGAATGATTTAATAAATTGCTTGCATGGAAATTCTAAACTACTCAAACAAAAGGATGCATCTCCACCAAATGCAGGCCTGAAATAAAGTTACAGATTCTGTGAAAATCAGTTTTAAAGAACTGATCTTTATTAAATGACCACATTAGCCTTAGAGTATTGATCCTTCAGTATTTGGTCTCTGTCATAACACAAGTGAATTTTCTCCAGAAATATGAGTCTCATGGTCCTACTGCCTGTGGACTTGTGTCTTGCCTTCCTTTCCCAACAATGTCTGTGCTGTCTTAATAACCACACTGAAGAAAGGGTGTCAAATCAATTTTCAATCCCAATGTGCATCCATGACAAAATTCTAGATTTTTATACTTTATACCTGATGCTCGTCACATTATATTCGTGCATTTATTTTCTTCCACTAAAAATCTAAAATGTCTCAGGGAAGGATGCCTTTCAGGGTTTACTAGGTCATACAGAAATAGAGGAATACTGTTTGTGTATATTCTACATATATTAAATAAGCTAATTATGAATTTACAAACTGTTTAAAACTGTTTTGGGTTTTTTTTTAAACCATGTTCATCTAACCGTATAATATTTTGAAAATAATGTGTTAATCCAAAAATAGTAACAACAGCTACTTTTTCATATACTATATATTCCAAATTAAGAGTCAAGGCTAATCATATATCCCCTTGTAATAACTAGCATGGTCTCAATATGTTTGTGGGATAAAAAACTCACAAGTGTTTCCTGAAGACATAACAGAAATTTATCTAGAAGCAAAAGTATTTATTCAGTGTAAAGGCAAATTCTAAATAACTAAAGTGCCTCCAAACAAAGTTTGAGAATATGAGGCTTTTAAAATTAACTTTGGACCACATTAAACTATGAAAACTAGAATATTTTATGTGGGTATGAATACACAATGAATTCTATCCAAAACATCTTTCCCTCTGTGTTCTTTTTTGACTGAACCCTACTTAATTATTTTCACTGTATCGCTGAATCCCACAGTTGGTATTTCATGTATTCCGTACTTCGCTTACTTTTAAAATGAATTTACCCAGTTTTCTTGGGTGTTCATTTATATTTATTAAATATATCTCGATTGTTCTCTTAATGTTCCACTTCATTCCATCCCTCCCCTTTTAGATTTATGTCATTTCTCTTTAAAATGTAGTTACTTTTGTTTGTTTGTTTGTGACAAGTTCTCACTATGTAATTCAAGCTGGCTTTGTACTCACAATGTAGCCACAGGTGGCCTTGAAATCACAAGGTCCTCCTACCTCAGACTCCAGGGTGTTGGGAATACAGGATTTTGCATCCACATTCAACTTGATGTATCTCTTAAAACTCAAATAGCTTGATGTATTCCTCAACCACCAAAGCTTCTCCTTCTCTCATACAATTATTCATTCCATTCTAGATTTTCATGTTTATCTTTATTTTTAAAATTACATAGAGTGAGATCGATTTTTTGAGGTCAGTTTTGTGATTTTGGTCAACTTCTCTTACCTTTTTTTTTTTTTTTTTTTGTAATTTTCTGGAATATCCTATAAATGCAATCACACAGCATGTAGCCTTGATGAGATTGGATTCTTTCAGCACAATGCTTTGGAGATTAATTCACATTACTGCATGTAGCAGTAGTTTACTTTTTATTGCTCAGTAGCATTCTCTTGTGCAGATATGCCACATTTTGCATAAACAATTCACTTAAGGCCCATACATTCATTAAAGGACATTGGGTTGTTTCCATCCTTTGGAAATTATGAACAAAACTGCTATTAACATTTGTATACTCATTTTAGAGTGATCATAAATTTTTATCTTTCCGGTGTAAAGCCTACAAAGAGATTGCTGGGTTGTATGGCAAGTATATCCTTAACTCTATGAGACTATAAAACTGCTTCCCAGAGTGATCATACCATGATGCATTTTGATTTCTAAAAGTTCCTATTGGCCTTTTGGTCAACATTTGAAATTGTCATTATTTTTTCATTTTACTCTTTCCACCCTAATAAGTTAGTAGTGGTGTCTTATAACTTACATTTACATTTTTATGATAAAAATATTGAGCTTTTTCATGTTCTCGATTGTTAGCTGTAGATCCCTTTTGGTTAAATGTACTTCAGCATTTTGATTTTTTAAAAATCGGCTTATATGTGTTCTTATTTTTTTTTTTTTATCTTGAGAAGTTTTAACATATTTTGCATATGCATTCCTTACCAAATTTGCAATTTATTCTGAATATGCACACTGACTTCCATCCTTTTAACATACTATGTCTTGGGTAAAACTTAAAATTTTTCATTAAGTTAAATGCTTCTCTTTATCAGTATTATTGTTATAACTATTGTTATAACTGTTTTTATAGACTGAATGTTAAATATTTTTTTTCATATTTTCTTCTAAAGAGCCATAGTTTTGCATTTTGTATATAGATCTATAATTCATTTTCAGTCTGTTTTATAAAATCTGATAAGGAGGCTCTGATTTTTACATTTCATAGTGGTTTCCAAAATTCCCAGCATCATTTGTTTGAAAGATCATATTTTCTCCATTGAATGTCTTGTAACTTTGTGAAAAATTGATAGTCTACCTTATTTTAGAATTCTGTGTGTGCATGTGTATGCAAGTGTGTGTGTGAGTGTGTGTGTGTGATGCTAGGTATCGAGTCCAGGTCTTCATGAATGTTAGGGGAGTACATAGCTGTCTCTAAATTTGTTGTGGATATGAGGCTCCTCATCATGTATTTGTCAACAATTTTAAAGATACCAAAATAAATACCACCAATGGTAATGTAACTGTCTTGTTACCGAAATGATTATATTAAGTGTCCTGATTTTGAGGTATAATTTAAATACCACTGTTTGCAACTTTTCTACAAAATGATAAGGTTTTACAAAAATGTAAAACCTAAAATAGCAAAAAAAAAAAACAAAACTTGAAATTTTGTCTATGGCTAGAAATAATTCTGACACAATATTAGCATTACTTTTTCAAAATTACAAAAAAGGTATAAAGTATCATAAATACTTATTATCTGAACTGTAAACATTATACTTTACATTGGAGTTTTATGAGTTTCAAGACTTTCTGTCGAAGAAAGATATACAAGTGTGATAATAAATAAGAACAAGCTTTGAGGACACTTAATATAAAATATTGATACTAGTAGAGAAAATTTTCCTAGTAATTCCCAAAGCTAAAGACTAATAGGATCGACACCATAATTGACACAGTTTGTCCATCCCAAGGGTCCCAAATTCTAACATTTGCTTGAGGAATTTCTTGCTGTCTTGACAACTATTGTACTTTCGTTGAAAAGTTTTTAATTTTCGTTTTTGTGTGTTCCCAAAACTAAGAAATTTCACTTTCTTCCATTATGATTTTAAAATGAGTATATGAATGAAACTTCCTGCCAGATTTAAATAAGCACTATATTTTTTTTTTTTTTTTTTTGCACTGGGGCTTGAGCTCAGGGCCTTGTGTTTGCTAGGCAAGCACCTTAACCACTGAGCTAAATCCCCAGCCCCTAAGCTCTAAAATTTTGGAAGAAATATTTCATATGTATGAGATATATACATATGCACAAATACGTGATACAAACATATATACATATACACATACATACGTGTATGTGTACATGGTTTTATACACAGTGGTACCTTGGTTCATAATCTTAATTTATTTCAAGATTCTGGAAAATGTGACCACCACCCTGTTCATACAGGATAGATGGCCAGGGTGCTGTTTATCACCCAGTGATGCAGAGTTTGCAAACAAAGACAAAATTTTGCCAAATGCTTCTGTTTACAAGCCAAATTGCTCACTATATATATATTTTTTTTCTTTTTTCTGTAAGGTAATGTGAAATATCAGGTAGAATATCTAACTGCATGTCTAACCAGAAAACAGAAAAAGTATATTTCTTTGTTATGATTTCCTATTAATTATGTGAAATTTAATTACAAATCTGTAGTTTTCACTAGCACTAAAAATCTTTGGTTTCATTGTATTGTACATTATACTTTTCCCTATTCTCAAATGTTCCTTTTGTTTATAAGGTTTGCCTTCTTCCTCTGTAGATCTATTTGTAAAGTATACAATCGTAGTTTAAACATTTTGCAAATGTTTCCCAATACATCTGTTACTTTATTTCTATGCTTTGTATGTTTTCTTTTTTAATCAGGTGCCTCTTTTTAACTTTAGATTTCTTTTGCAGAGTGTACGTAAGTATTCAATTTAATTACAAATCAAGTTTAAAAATTTATCATCATTTTATTGGACCATGTGAGGGACGATGAACAAAGTCCTTCACTAATCCTTCTAATGTTGATATATTTGGGGACTAATTTTTTTTTTTTATATCTGCACATGTCTGGAAAAGATCTCGATTTTTACACCCTTCTATTGATGACTAGATGAATTATATATCAACTCATGCAAATTAGATAGTCTCAGAGTAGTAATGTTAAGTTTGAATTATATTTCTTGACTTATTCCAAACAAAACAAATGAAATTATTAGAAGAACAGATTTGGACATGTTCATATTCTGAGGACATCATTGAACATAGACCTCCTTTAAAGACAGAATAAACATTCTGACATTAAGAAAGCAGAGTGGGAGATTGGAAGCAGTGAAGAAGAAAAGAGGGAAATAAATTCATTGTGTAGTAATTTGCAACAGATTTATTACTGAATAGCCACATTTGATGAAATATCAATCCAATACAATAAAAACTTTATGTTTTCTAGGCCACTCACTGAAAAGATACCTAACAGTATCTGCAAAGCCCTCTAAAAAATATATCCTTTTAAAATTTACAACCAGATTATCTCATTCTACTTATTAAAAGCTTTCTCTGACTGACTTGTTTTGTAGTGGAATAAAATTATGTATGAAATTATGAATCCAGGAAGAACTGTGGTAGGACTGCTGCTTCTCATCTCATTCAATATCATTTTTCTCTTTATTTTTCATTTATTTAATTTTTTGCTCACTAAGAGCTACCAACCACACTGACTTGCATCGTTTGCCTCAAAATTATAGAAATAGGAAGTTGAAAAACATCACATTATCCCTTAGGGTAAAACGGTTTTCAGGTCCACTCTTTTTTACCTAATTATCGAAACCAAAAAGATTTGGACTAATTTTTTTGTCTTCCAATTCCTAATTACAATTTTAACCTTAGGGCTATGCCACTGGCATTTCAGAGCAATTTACTTCACATTTGCAAAGGGAAATGAATCAAGTTAATTTCATGAAAAATAATTTTGTTAGTGTGATTTTAAGTAGGACTGATTTATTTCCAATTTACCGATTTTCAAAGGGCATACATGACTTCAAGGAAAAGTGTTAGGCATTGCTATTTTATATACATGATGTTTAAAGGAATAATATCTTTTTGGTAGTGATGCTGTGGAATTCCGATTTTTAAAATTTTGAAAAACAATATCTTTTAGTAAAAGTTATACCTATTTCCTGTGTTAATAACAGTGAAATTCCTGTTATTTTTATATTCCAATTTCCTCTTAATGATTGGGTTTTGAAGTGATCCATCTTTAAATGACCACACTGAATATAACCCCTAGTTGAGAGCATGTGAAAGAAATAGTTGCCTGTCATAATGAGGAGTGAAGCCCTGCAGTCCCCACAACCATTTTATTTTAATAGGCAGGACGAGATAAAGAAAAGTCTTGGACTTGCCTAAAGGCCATCCTTGGACTTTAAAAGTGTCTGAGCCGGACTCAGCCAGTTAGTAGCTATGCTTTGACACCGGGTAGCAATGCCACTGGGTGGCTCTGCCCTTCAGATACTTTATCCACAAAGGAAAGGGAAAAAAAAAAAAAAAAAAAAAAAATATATATATATATATATATATATATATATATATATATATATATATATGCATGCCTTATGTGTTTCTGCAGCATAAAAAGATCTTATAAAACAGAGCAAAACTTAACTAGTAGTGTACAATATGTTAAAGTAAGTCATATTGTTTATTGTAAAATTGTTACATGCATGGGAGTGATATCGGTCAGGGCCTTGCTCTGCTCTAAGTTCCAGGTTCTTTTTAGCAGCGAACAAAGAACTGGACAGATGAATTGAGTAAGGTGGGAAAGTTGATTTAAATACGAAAGAGGGGAAGGCGGCTAGAGAGCGAGCTAAGGACAGAGCTGGAGAAGATAGAGCCATGATGATTAAAGAGCGACCACCTCAAGGTATCATTTCTATTTACCTCGGCTCACTTCAAACGAGAGTTTCCCGATCCCGTGAGAAGAGGGCGTTTGGATTTCGTGATCTCTGTTCTTTCAGGTTGAAAAAATTTTGAGTAAGTAAGACTGATTGGCTCAAAGACATGATGACAATAAAAAGTGCATTTGGTGTAGGGAATACTGAGAATGTGAGACTGTGACACTTGGGTTTTGTTGTTGTTGTTGTTGTTGTTGTTTTCTTCTTGATTTACTGATAAATCTGACACAAGTGGTGCAATAGTCCACTGGGATCAAAATGTCCATAGTTGGGGAGAATACAGCTAGCTGTCCGTTGTCTCTCTGTGCCTGTGGAGCAGCCAGCAACTTTTCGCAAGTTTTAAATCCTACCCCAGTCTGTGCTAGCCAGATCTAACAACCGTCAGTCCCAGAACTCCATGCTGTTTCAAGCTGTTAGGAAGTACTCACGTGCACTCAGAGTTTACGTATATAAACAAATCAATTTCTGCATTATCTATATAGAAACCATTTTATTTGAGGTTTGTTTTGGTACAGCTAGTCAATACGTGGTCTAATGTGCAATCCAGAAAGAAGAAAAATACAATTTCAATGGAAAGTGCTTTAACTGTTATTACACTTCTTGTTTTTCCTCTTTTAGATTTGCTAATCCGACTAAAAAGTACCATAAAAGAATGTATTCATCACGCGGAAAACTTGTCAAATAATTACCAGTTTCTTTCTTTTACTGTTTTATGCAAAGCACTCTCAAGTGAAGTTGGCTGTATCACTAACATGTGAGATGAACTACCTAATTTTTCTATCACCACACTCATTATTCCTGTCCAAATAAAACATTCTCCCTCACTTATTCCATCTCAATATTGTCCTAGCCAGTGTCAATGTAAAAATTTCTGTATAATACCCCCCAAAACCAGAATCACCTATATGTACAAAAGATTATTCCTTTGACTAATAAAACCTTCAAAAAATTATGTTACATATAGAATATAAAACAATCTTTATATTATAGAATAAATTACCTCAAAATGTTTCCTACATTACTTCACTTTATTTCAAATAAATTTGACAAATAAAGATAAAAGAGAACAACTTTTTCTGTAGAGCCCAGAGAGCTTAATTTGTACACTAAGTCTTTTATTTTTTCTTGTTTCTGCACGGAAGCAAAGTACTTTGTTCTACTCCTCACATAATAAGGTATTTCTCATACTTCAAAACAAAGCTTTCTCCATTTACTACCGAATCTCTCTTTCTCAAATCTGCCTGTACTTTTCACTTACAGCTTTGATTACACTTGAAACCATTTCACTTATTTTATAATTAGATTGTAAGCTTTTTAAAGTAAGGAAAATAGTTTTCCTGTTTATTTCAGAGTCTTTAACATCTAAAGGAGATGTAGTAGATGTGGTGGTTTAATATCTGGAAGAAGTATAGTAAATGGTAGGAAACACTGCTGATGTAGTGATTAAACAAATGAATGACAAGAATTTCTTCTTTAGCCAACACCATATAAACAACAGTTTTGGGATACGTTAGCCCAGAAATTGGTTATATTTGTAATTTTATAGAACATTGATACAACAATGTAGACAATGATTCTGAATGCAAAATTTACTGGTTTTATTCATTGTCTCAACAGAAAATATCCTTGAGAAGGTAATATGACTAAAGAAATAAATTCTTGATTGAAACTTTTATTAATTTTTCATGTCCAGAGAAAAGTGCGTAGACTTTTTACCAAATGACAAAAAATCTTAATAATATAATTCTCCTCAGTGGAATATTTTGCATTATATTGATGTACATAAGTATTAAAAAACTAACATTAATTAATTAAATAAAAGGCAAAACATCTCCTTTAGTTAGGTACATGTAAGAAATTAATAATCACCTAGTATACTGGTATGACACTAATTCTCATTCTGTGTGTCATACATTTGTTTTTTAAAAAAATCAAATAATTTTAGTATATTAATAAATATCTATAATTGTTACTATGAAAATAAGCTATATATACACTAACACAATAAGGAAATTATAACAATGTATATTGGTATCATACTGTGTTCTAAAGGAACTACCTATACTACCAGGACTCAGAAAAGAATGGAAAAAAAAAATCTCTGAATCTTATAACGTAGTAAGTCATAATGTGACAAAGAAAGAAAAACATTATATTCTACTATTTTGTACCCAGTATCTCCCCTGTATCAATTATATCATATACTCTGTGTCCTTTTTCTTTCCTTTGTTATGCTTATTACTAGTCAAATGACCTAACCCACCATATCTGAAATTTACCACTGTATCTATGTATATTAGATTGCTACAATCGTTAATATATTCTACTAGACAAAAAGATACTTAATAATAATCACTTTAGAGATGTTCCATGCTTATTCCTCCTTGAGCCCATTTATGAGCTGATAAACTTATTTCTCTGTGACCCTTCAAAAGAATCACACAGCTGGTCAGATACGCTCATTTTTTCCCCATTAATACAAGCTGCTGCTATTAACAAGATGGCAATCTAAACTTTCAGTGTTTTAAAATCACTGCTGGGTAATGTGGTGGATGTAATTCTTTATGAAAAAAATTAGATAAGCAGAATCTAAAGTTATATTAAGGAAAGCTAAATTTTTGATACTTCCTTATTTCACAACATTATGAAAATAACGTATTTCAGTATATTTGGCTAAAAGAAAAGTGGCAATATAAAATTTCCCCTCAATCAGAATACATGCTCCATTTTTGAGACAATTCCTAGAATTTAATGTTATAAAAAGGATTTTAATCAGTATTCCAAAACTCTTTAAAACCAGTAACTTCTGAATCATAAATACACTGTGAGTTTAATTAATTCCATGGAAACTGTCTTAATTTTTGCAGCAAATCAGATTATCTAATAACAATAATTAAAGGCTTTGATAGTCACTATACGAAAACGCAAGGACGCTAAAGAAAGCATGGTGGGATCTGAGTGAGAGATAAGAGAAGGAAAGTCCGAGTCTATTTTGTAATTGGATTCCAGGACAAATACAGTGGTACCTCGGTTCACAAACTTAATTTGCTCCACAATTCTGGGAAAGATGGCTAAGGTCATGTTCGTCACTCCATTCAGAGTTCATAAATGGAAACAAAATTGTGCTGAATCCTTGAGGATCCACGCAAGTCCCTTCTTTTCTTAATTACAGTCTGATTGCAGGCAGCCATATGTGGACTCTATAGGCAAGTGTGCCAATGACTTCAGCGGTGAGTGAGTGGGCCCTTAATCCAGGCTGACTCTGGAAGAGCTAGCACGGGCTCCCATGCCTTGTTTATTCTTTCTAGCCCGAGTCCGGGTTGTGTGGGGGGGCTTCTCTTGCTTTGCTGTGCGCAATGGGAGTGGACACACCAGGAATAACATTTTCTCTTGTGTTTGCCGAGTGGAAGGTTGCAGTGGGAAGGAAGGGCCTCTGTATGTAAACATCTTTTCCAGGAGTCTGACCTTTGCAGTAATAGATCTGCTTGCCACGTGGACCAGCAGGCAATGTAGCTTTCCCTTTTTCAGCTAGCCAGATGTTAGGAATGATCTACATATATCATTTTCTCATTAATTTTCGGCAACTCCTTGTCAATCTTACTCCTAAGTATCTGACCATCCATCAAAATGCTTATTCATTGCCCACTACTGATTATTGTAAAACACTAGTTCTCAATGTGAGAGAAGTCAGTGTTGGACATATTTTTCTTCATTATCATGATTGAGGTGATAATCATGGCTTTTTAGTGGCTGAAAGCAATGGGTGAAAACCTTCGGTGAATAAAGGCTCTGCTCATGACAACACTGCGCAACAAGCAATTATCTGCCCAAAATGGTGCTGGAATAGTGAAACACTGCTAGAACTTCTTCCCCTCCGGAGTCTCTGACAATCAGACGTACAGTTGAGAATTCTGCCTACGTAGGTTGCTTTTCCCCACTGTCTTTCACAACTGTAGTAGGCAGCGCTTTAACAATACGGTTTGAAAGATCCATTTATGCATATATGTACATCCATATAAAAACCAGTTCTTTATTTATCATAGTACTTCTAACATTTTTTCAACTTACAGAGTCAGTTGGCAGTTGGCAATGCAAAAATTCAAAACCACCATATACAATTTGTTTGGTCTTTGGACTTGCAGATGTTCCATGTCCTATTTGGTTCTCTTCATTACATGATTTTGTATGTTGTGAATTATATCTTGACAGATCACATGTCAAGAATATAATGAAGAATATTTTAAAATACAATGTATTTTTGCCTCTAATTTTAAAAACAATTAGCCAACATGTCATAAATATGAAAATATGTTTCAAAATAGTTATGATTACTTGCAGATAGGTTGATCACTTTGTATTGAAATTCCTGTAGACTACACTTAGAGCTTTCTATTTGCTATAACATTTTGGGAAACACTGAGTCTGGTTCATTAGAGCTAAAACCCTGAAAAGTATATACCTCAGACTGAACAATATGTAGACTATTCTGACATGGGCTGGACTCAAAAGATGAACACAGATTTAATATACAAAACTTATTCCATTATATTTCGATTTGAAATTTTGATAGAGTCATTAACACTTTTGTCCTATTTATTAGATTTGTGAAATGCAAAATATAGCAAGTGCCTTTTGCTTTTGCAGGAAATATCTTTAAATCATAAAGAGTATTGGAAAAACTCTGCAAAATCTCTTCATCTATATTGTCTACCAGCATCATATTTTCTATTTTCTGATGTGCATACAGCTCATCAATAGATCTTCAGAAATCTTTACTTCTTTTTTTTACTAGGTCTTATACATATTATAATATCAGTAAAGTTAAAGAATACAATGTCTATGGAATAATACTAATCAGAATTATTTACAAAAGTAAGAATAGAACTTATGACAATAAAAGAGTAAGCTGCTTATGAGAATTTATAGTACTTTTCAGACCATTTCCAACCCAAGTAATAGTTTACACCAAATTTACCTGATGAAATGGTAATTCTAGCTCCTGTTTTTGTCTTTTTAAAGCCACGTTGCAACCACCAGCCCACTACATTTTCTAAGGACAACTAATATGTGACATTTTTGTAAAATATTTCATTGTTACTCCATTGATTATTAAAATAAAATGAAATTGTTCAGTAATTTGCTGATATTCACAGTTCATTCTTGGCCTGTATTTGTGGCTTATCCCTCACCACTCCTATATACATATTCCACACAGATACAACATGGGCCTATGGATTGTATTCATAAAAGTATTTATATTTTTATTGTGTATATTTGTTGATAAAGTTTGTACAGAAATGAAATAATGTTTTGAATACTCTTGGGCTGGGGATTTAGCTCAGTGATTAGAGTGCTTGCCTTGCAAGCACAAGGCCCTGAGTTCGATCCCCGGCACCACAAAAAAAAAAAAAAAAAAAAAAACCCACTTGAATACTCTTGTCAAAAAGTCTGCCACCTGTTAGGTGAAATAGTATTCTTAGAATATGAGTTCTGGAAGTTTTTTGGCACATGACCTCACTTCTTATCTGCAAAATCATCATGCATCTTACTAAGAATAAAACAGGAAAAACAACTGATAGGCTCTTACTTGCATGAACTTCTTTCAAACAGGTAAGGCCTAAATTACATTACCTACTTGCACAACTTAATGAAACTATAACGTACTTAAAGATCAATGCTAAATTAAGTATGGAAATTGAGAGAAAAGGGTTGAAAGATTTTAGAGTGATGCGATATTATCACTGCAGCCAAGCGTGTGACCAGAGGACTAGTCTCACTGAAAGCTGAGAGGTCGTTACATGTGTTTGGTGTATGTAGTATATTTTATTTGAAAGCTACAGGGGTTGAGGAGACTGGCTTTTCACTACATGTAATTTGACAAGTACTGACAAAACAAAATGTGTATTTAAATTGTAAGTGCCATGAATAGGAAGCATAAGATATATGGAGATATATGACTATCTGACTTTTTTGCATAATTAGAAGCTAAAGTTCCACGATCAAAGTTAGTCTTGGTATTATTATACTAAAAAGAAATATAAATTGGCTAACTTGTGGAGTTGGGGAAATACAGAATGTGGAAACTTCAGAGTGACAGTATATGTCAAAGCATTTCTGTAAATACTACGCCCATGAAAGAACATTGATAGTTAAAATAGTAGCTTCTAATTATTTTCTTCTCTCTATTCTGAATTTAACATTTATTAAGTTCACAAGTGCATTATAGATTTTATTTTCCGAAGCTGTTAGGAAACTTACTTTTAGAATCACACATAAAAACAGTTTTAAATCTTAGGCCTTCATTGACAACTTGGAAGGTAATAACTAGGACACATGCGTTTTACTGGTAATGAAAAAGCAATGTTTCTGTCTGAGATATAGCACCAATGGTGCCCTCGCTGGGGAAGAAGGACTCACAGAGTTGGAGAATAGAATTTCAAGAGGCTGTGACTGACGGAGTAGACTTAAAAGAGAAGTCATACTTCAGAAAAACTCTGCATTGGTTGTATTTGAAATTCTCAGAAAGATTGTCTCGTCCTTCAAAAAAGATACAACACTCTAAAAAAAAGTATGTTGCCTTACTAACAGGAAATTTCTCTAGTTCCCTTAACATGTCCCTCATTCTAGCCATATGAAAGCATATAAATACAGATAAAATTCCTTATATGTAGTATTCTTCTTTATGTCTGCTTTTGTATTTTTAGGAAAAATGTATCATTTGTTTTTCACTCAGAGCTTTGTTGTCATGATATAACCAACAGTATATATTTACGAATCTTACTTTTAAATTTTAAAAAGTACACATCTTACAGTAGACTTAAGGCCAACTATTTTTAGATCCTTTAATCACATGTGTTTATTAAACAAAATGTTAATGGAAATCCATATTGAAGTTATAAAAAACATCGAAAACCAAGTGTACAACACTCAGTGGGTTTTAAATAACTATCTAATGAAACATGTCCTTTAATTTTTAATGGCTGAGTTATATAATGAAAGCATAAAATTTACATTGACAGGGATCAATACCAGGTTTTTGGTATAAAAATCAATCCATTATGGCAGTATTTCCCTTTCAAATACTCTCTCCTCCTCCAGAGTAGCTGTCTCTCTCTCTCTTCTCTCATCTCTCTCTTCTCTCTCTCCTCTCTTTCTCACCCATCCCTTTGTCTCTCTTTCTCTCTCTCCCCAACCTCTTCTCTACATTCGAATAAATCATCAGCTTTTATTAAAAAAAAATCAATCCATTATGATAGCAGAATGTACTTGCAAATACTCTTTCTTTCTTTCTTTCTTTCTTTCTTTCTTTCTTTCTTTCTTTTTTTTCAGACAGGATCTTGTAAGTGTTTCACACTGGTCTTGCACTCACTAGGTAGCCTGGCCTAGAACTTCCCTCCTGACTCCCAGGATTACAGGTGTGCACCACTACACCACGTTTGCACTTGCAAATTCTTAATTCTTGGTTATTAGTTGTTTTATAAATAACCTAATTTTTTTTTAATTGCGGATAATCACAGAATCAAGTTAAACTTAGCAGAAAATTACAGCTTTTTAAAAAATACATTTAGAATTTTTTTTCAGAGCTAATTTTGAGGATTCTCCATGGATAAGAACACTTTATTTTAAGTAGCAAACCCAGCTGAATTTTTCTTGGGTCTAGATTTTCATTGCAGCAACTGGGGACATAGGAAAAAAAAATAATGAGTCCTACATATGTGCATTTTGATGTTTCCTAAGAGATGGACAATTTAATTATGCTGATCTAATTATACCCAAATCTAGTTTGTCTGATTTGATTACAACACAGTCTAGATTTTGTGTAAGGTTACTGCTGAATCGGGACTACTTTAATTTCTGCCAAATCTAGTTTGCTTGCTCTTTTCATGACCAAAATTATCTAGCTCATACTTACAACAAAATTAACATTTTGTTACACTGACTACTTATCTGCATAACTCCTTTAACTAAAAAGCAAGAAAGTATAATTTAAAAACTTAAGATAATGACTAGTATGAGCAGAAAGAGTGCTGGACTTAGGGCAAAATGAGAACTTCTACATCTATAGATGTGGGAAAAGTATTCTCTTTAAAACATACTCTGTTCCTAGTAACACTACGTATATTTATATTATTCATGGACCCAGAGAGCTACTCCATTTGAAGAAAAGCTATATTGTTATTAGAAACAAGTGTTGGCAGATTGGGAAAGATAAACACAATGGTTTGCAAAGCAGGCATAATTTTTCCAGATCTTTAGAATTTATTGTTAGCCTGGGGATACAGCAGCATATTTAGCCTGTCTCAACTCACAGTTTCTTAATATTATGTCTACTTGCTCCTCAGAGAAAGTACAAACAGCGCAAAACATCACACTGTAAATTTTCTCCAAGAAACAATTGCTAAAATTTATTTTTAAAGGACCTGGATAAATCCCTACCAGATGTTCCACTTCATCTTTCTGAAAAGAGGAAGAGGCATAAGTCTTGCAGTTTCAGTTGAAGGCACCAAACCAGTTTTGGTTAATGTCTCAAGTGACTGTGACACCTTTTGGGAAGAGCAAGGCACATCGCTGAATAGGGATTTATAAATCATATATCACAAGGGTTTTAAAAATGAATCGCTTTCAACTGAAGACAGACAAGATATTTTGTTTTTGTTTTGCTCTTAATTTAGAAGCCAACACAGATCATATTTGCTTCTCAAATATTTTAGAAAATTGTTCACAAAGACAGGAAACAAACAAAATCTAAAATAAAATGTGGCATTATGGCCATCTACTGCTACTGAGGGTATATTAGTTGCTGAAATAACGCGATTGGTATTCTCTAAGAAAATAGCAATTAGTTAAATATTAAAGCAAAATGCAAGGAAAGGAAGAAAAAGTAATATAAAAATATGTAGTGTTTATATTATTATAAATATACATTATTAAGCTAAATTCCCAAGTTCGCAATTAACTCTCCACACTAAACTGCACAGCGACGCTCAAGGGTATAAGTGTGTTGGTGTGTTTAATTAGTATTTCATGTGACAAGGACAATCTGCATGGAATACATGCAGGGAACATGCCTGGAACAACCAAAAAAAAAAAAAAAAGCTGCATGGGATTTCTTCTCTGCTAGCATAAACCTGTACCTACATTAAGACCACTACAAGATACTAGATAAATAAACAAATTAGCAAATATATCCAAAAAATATCAAATAGCTGGAGAGCGTTAACTAAGTCAGAAAATTTACAGAAAACAAGCTCTAAGGCATTTTAATCATTGACGATCTATTTACCTTTTTCTTCTTTTATACAGGAGTATTTCATTTTCAAAGCAGTGTTGAACATGAAAAGAATAAAGATGTGTTTTTATACATGTACCAACTCTATACAACAAATGTAATCATATGTACTATGAACGTGTACTTATAAAAATACAAATTAAAAAAGGGATAAGCTTGCTGGGGATTTAGCTCAGTGGTTAAAGTGCCTGCCTGGCAAGCACAAGGGTCTGAGTTTGATCCCCAGCACCAAAAAAAAAAAAAAAAAAAAAAAAAAAAAAAAAAAAAAAAAAAAAAAAAAAAAAAAAAAAAAAAAGAAAAAGAAAAAAAAAGGGATAAGCTTTTGTTTTATTAGATTTTTCTGTGACATCTATCAAATAGTAGGTAAAATAAATGACCCCTAAGGCCTTCCAAATTCTTAACCGTCAATGATTACATGAGAAAGCTAGATAAATATAATTGTAGTTATAAGTACTTCATATTTTACAATTTAAATTAAAAACCCTAATTATCCTGG
>PVJO010009706.1:0-68128 GCA_004026905.1 Hystrix cristata | reverse complement strand
TGTAAATGGGTTCTAGCTACAAAACAAGCCATAGGCACTGAGGTGAGTCACGGCAGGATCCAGCTGAAGAAAGTAGCACAGGGCAGCTGTGGTAACTGAGTCAAGCACAACTTGACTGGACACCAGCTTCAGTTCAGGATTCTTACCCTGAAAACCTACCGGGAATGTGCTCAGCTGAGGTGTGGGTTTCAGGAGCCACTGTTCTCCTGTCATCCTCAACTACACTCTAGAGTTGGGTCGTCGGAGCCTCCTTTAGCTCAACCTGACTGATGGTTGATTCAGTACAAACTCTGGCATCTAAAATGTGGAATGCAATGCCTAATTCTGTAGATCTATCTCGACTTGAGTATCTTACTTCTGTTGGGAAGATTAGTTGAATATTTTGGTTTACATGCTGGTTGTTGTCATTTATTATATTTATTTATTCCGCTATTTGTTTGTGTTTGTCTCACTAGACAGGTACAGGTATGGAGGCTGGTTTCAGCTTGGGGTGGTCCCAAACTCCCAACATAAGCCATGTAGATGCTGTCTAGGGTTCTTTCCGTTCTTGACAGCTCCACTGGTGGATTCCCCAGCCTCCTGTATAACAGATATTCCACACAAATGGCCAGATGAATGCTGCTCAGAGGCTTTTGCTCAAGTTCTTGACATGTTTCATTTACAATTATGTGGATTATTTATTTTAGGAGCTTTTATTTTAAAGGACCAAATCGCCCTACAGATAAATGAGCTGCTGGGCTGTGTAGAAAATATTGTCCAAATGTTGCCAAATATTGACTTTGTAAAGGGGATATCAAGCTGCTGTTTATAAATCTGAATGTCTTAAAAGCATTCTTGCTTGCTCTCTCTGTTATAGATGGTGTCTTAGCCAGTCCTGAGTTTTTCCAATGAACCCAATTTTAATATATAGTATTTTTGTATGCCAAACTGATGTCTTGTCCTTTGTATATGTGGTAATGTTGATTTTACGACTACTGTTAAAACACATTTGCTATGATTAAAATTCAGTATGATTTCAAATAGACTCATGAATTGTTTTTTTTTTCCCATCCCCACCCCACAAATTTAAAAAAAAATATTGGCTGAGATTTTCATCACCGGTTTTCTTGAAGAATTTTAATTGACTCGGGTAATAAAGCAGTAAGGAGCTCCTGAGCCAAGGTGACTTTCAAGTGACTCCCCTGAGATGCCAAAGAATGAATTTGTAGTGGGCGAACCCAGGCTTGTTTTTGCAGCTTGGGTCCTCATGGCTTCTGATGGCTCTCCCTTTATTTTCCACTGTTTAGAGATGACACAGCATGCCTCCGCCCCTGGGAGGGCCGTTGCGTGCCATTGTGTACAGAACAGCTCCATGCAGTGTCTGGCTCCTAGTCTGGAAAGGTGTCCTTCAGTGCATGTTTTTGCCAATAGGACAGAAGGTGTTCTGAAGAGCCCTTTTTGATAAAGCATCCTGACTTTTATCACTGAATCACCTTGATGAATTTCAATTCAGTTTAACAGGCAGCCCTATCCTCATTAAGGTGTTATCAATGATCCGGTATGCCTGGGTGCCTGTTGGAAGCATGCTCTGTTTCCATCTGG
The DNA here is from genome assembly GCA_004026905.1 of Hystrix cristata. Classification (NCBI taxonomy): domain Eukaryota; kingdom Metazoa; phylum Chordata; class Mammalia; order Rodentia; family Hystricidae; genus Hystrix; species Hystrix cristata. The sequence continues at coordinate 66,547 of PVJO010009706.1, read as the reverse complement.
AAAAATTTTAAATAATCCCTATGGTTTTAAAGGTGAGATGTTACTCTGAGCCAATTCTCATTTTTATACCCAAACAAAACAAAATGAAAAGCAAGCTTTGTATTAGGCAGTCTAGGTTTTTGAAAGTGTGAAATTTATTTCACATATTTTTTACTTTCCATGATCACCAGTACTGTAGGAGCAGAGACAGGGAGGTGGGGTGGGGAGGAATCCTCGTTTGAGCTGCCTGCTCAGGCTTGAGCTTTCCTGTCAGCTACAGAAATTGTCCAGAAGACGATCACAGGGCATTTAGGCTGGGCAAATGCTTTGGCTTCTCTGGGGCTTCGCTCCTGTGCCAGAGAGGTGGTATCTTTTGTCTAACCTAGAGACTTACCTATGGTCTTGCTGGGAACGGGGCAAAGGGGAAGGGGCCATAGGGAACCCTACAGGTGCTTTGTGCTTGGGGATATGCACATTGGTAACCTCTTCAAATGACACTGTTGGGTGACAGAATTTTTCTGCATCTGGAAGTAGGGCTGGAAGGGGGGGAGTGTATGTCAGCTCCAGGGTCCTTACCTTTCTGGCCCCTTTCTGCAGAGGAGGCATGTACTTGGGTAGCTGAAGGTATGGAAGGTATGGGAGAGGGACATGTAGGTGCAGAGTGTTCACCAGGATATGCCACCTTCACCTTCAGTCCTTATTCACTCCAAATATTAGGCTCATTTTCTGAAACAAGTTCTGCCTATTTGCCAACGCATTGTTTTTCTTAATGTTTGGTTTCCAGTGATAATTCTTGGAAGAGAAATCCCTTTTCAGTGTACAAAATGGAGTGCTAAACTGAGGAAATGGCAGATGGGGTGAGGGGAGGAATTTCTAGAGTTAAGGCTGAGCCTCTGCTTTTCTTTTTATAGGTTTGAAAACTTTTGTACAATTCTGCTTGACCCAGAAAATGATACAGCTGTAATTGGATTCAGCCTTTCTCCCCAGACCTCCTGCTCTCTGTATTCCCATCTCTCTATACTATTGTGCTTGGTACCTGATTATCTGTTTTTATATTTTTATTTTAAAGAGTAAATGTATAGATGTATGAGTGTGTGCATGCAGGCACGTGTGTGCACATACATGTGTAAACACACCAGCATCTCAGGGGCTCTTGGCACAGATTTTTTTTTTAAAGTTAAAAGTATGAAGATCTGTAGGGATAGCAGGGTAGAGAAAAGCACTCTTTGGCTACAAAGAGGATAATTTATATGGAATCATCAGAAAAATTAGAAGGAAGAGCCCTTCCATCTTTATTCCTTCACTCAGAATTCTCACTGGTCTCCAGGCACTAGGGGTACAGAGTTCATCTTGATCAAGTTAGAAATAGCCCCTCCCCATGTGGGGGAGAAAATTTTCTCTTCATCACAAGGTTCAAGATAAGATATGTGTAATAAAAGACAGATTAACAAGAGAAAAGCATAACAAATTTGTGTAAAATAAGTTTAAGACACAGGAGGCTTCAGAAATGACACTGGGATGTAGCAGACCTAGGAAAGACTGGTTTTGTGAACAGTTGTGAGACAAAGGGGTGTGATCTGATGCTTATAAACTGGGGGGATTTGGCAAGTTCGTTTGTTTAGATTCTTCTTGGGAATCCCTGTGTGACATTTCTTTCCTCCCAGCGTAAGGCAGGACACTTGTCAAAAGAGGGTCATCAGGACAGAAAGGAGAGAAATTCAGAGAGTCACCTTCCTAAAGTTTTATGGCTCACTTCCAGGGGAACTTGGGAACTCAGTCCCTATGGCCAGTTTAAGGAGAGGGCGTGGGAGTAGGTCAGAGACACCATCCTTCTTCTGAGGTTTTCTTAACCTCTTCAGGTTAGAACACTCAGCGTACCAAGAGGAAATATTTTGACTTACTGTGTTCTGCGCCCCAACATTCACAGAGACCTTTCAGTCTTACAGGAAATGTAAGCATTGCTTGAAATAAATCATGCTCAAATCCAGTCTGGAGGGACAGGGTGTTTGAACACATGTTGCTGGGGAGAGGGAAGGCTTGCTGGGTTTGGGTAGGGGACATAGCAAAAAATTTGGACTTAGCAAGGACCATTTATTGAAACATGTTCAAGGAAAGTAAGAGAAAAAGGAGCCATGAGGGTGTCTGATCCTTTTAGGCTCTCTTCTTTTCATATATTGTCTTGTGCCAGTGACACTGCAATTGATGGTATTTCAGTATGTTTCCCCAGTTGCCAAGGATTGTCATTGCTGTCTACATGTTTCTGGTTACCCAAAATTCATGTGTTGAAATTCTTTAGGGAGGTGATTAGATCACAAGGGCAGAGCTCTCTTGTCTGGGATTAATGCCCTTATAGTACAAGGCCAAGGAAGCCGCATTGTTTTCTCCTGCCGTGGGAGGAGGAGGCAGCTGGAAGGGGCCATCTGTGAACCAGGAAATGGACTTTCACCCCACATGGAGTCCATGCACACCTTGGACTTCTCAGCATCCATAAGGGAGATAAATGCATGTTTATAAGCCAACCAATAGGGAATTTTGTTATAGGAACCCAAACAGACTAAGACAGCCATAAGAGAACATTTTACAAAAAGCACAGCTGTGGGGTTTATTTCATAGTAGACTTTTTTTTTCATAAGACATAACTATATATGACACTGGCTCCAGAATAGACATTTTATGTCATCGTACTCATGTAACTTGTACCTGTTTTCTTCTGCCTATGCCATGTACAGAAAAAAAGAATGTGGGATATTTTTTGTTCCAATACATGTACTATTATTTCTGAATAAAACACCTTCAGAGTCCAATATTGCTGTCATAGGCTACAGATACATCTTTGTCTAAGGTACAGTCTTAGAAAAGTACTTTCCAAGCTGTTTTGAGATAATAGGTATTACACAAGAAAGTGTTTTGTGGTTAAGCTGGGAAAATACTGGGTTTAAACTGGATGTATTTCAGTTGTAGAACATTTCATGGCCTTTAATATGTGTATTAGTTGAGTTTCTCTAGAGAAACAATGGGGGGGAGTTAGTGTATGTGGGAGAGAATTAATTCATGAATTAGTTCAAAACATCGTAGAAGATGGCAAGTCTATAATCTTCAGTATAGGTCCGCAGGGTGATGTTGCAGTTCAGATCCACAAAGAAAAAGTGATGTTGCAGTTCAGATCCACAGACAGTCCGCTGGCAGATTCTCTTTCCTTAGCTGAGGTCAATCTTTTTTTTTTATCTTAAGGCCTTCAACTGATTACACAAGGGTCACCCATGCTATATAAAAAGTAATCTGCTTCATTCAAAGTCTACTGATTTAAATGTTAGTTGCATCTAAAAATACTTTCACAACAACCTTTTGGATTAGTATTCGACCAAATATTTGGGTATCCTGGCCTGTCTATGTTGGCATATAAAATTAACCATCACAGGGGACTGGGGACATGGCTCGGTGGCAGAGTGCTTGCTTGCCTAGCAAGCATATGGCCCCAGCATTGCAAAACAAACAAACAAATGAACAAACATCAGAATGTGCTAAAGGGCCTAGGAAATCTATAAAAGGGAAACATAATAATATCTATCACTTTCTCTCATTTAATGGAGTAAAGACTTCATTATTTGTAGAATATCTATTAAAGTCTGGTAGAACAAGTTTGGGGAATACTGACCTTGAATTCACAATTTTGACTTGCCCTATTTGCTTCTGTGTTGAAGAGAACAGCAGAGCTTTGCCCCAAACAAAACAAAACAAAAATACATTAAGTGCTTATTTTTTATGTAATAGGAACAAATGATTAGCTCATATTTGCCTTTTTATTTTAAAACAGTATCATTTAAACATAAAATAACACAATAATTGGATGTATCTTGAAGGTATATTATAAGCAATTTGTATGCTAAAATTGTACTGTACACATTACCAATGAAATGTTCTCACATGAGCGAATTATCGGGGAAATGTGTGTACATCTGCTTAGCAAAAAGGGTATGGATGACTCATACTTGGATACGTTGCATACATATCAGAGTCTAGTTTTGGAAAATTATAGCCTAAAAATTCATAAATATTCATTACTATATATTGTGGGGTTTAAAACAACCCAAACAAACTAAATTGATAATGATGAGCAAAACTGACAATAATTTGCTATTAGGAAGCAAGAAGAGCAGCAATTAAAAAATGTGATCAGTCCAAAGCAGTACTGGTACTAAGCATCTTACCCATAAATTGTAGGAATTTCAACTATTTGCCTATGCATTTGTGCAGTACAAGTCTTACAATTTTAGTAAAATACTGAACTGCAGTTATCTCTAAATTCCATAAACTCTAAAAAGCACTAATTTTAGTTTTAAAATGCCAAATTTAGCAAAACATGAAGGCATTTATTTATCAGTTGATCTCATTCAGGCATTTGAGAAAAAGGTTGGTGGTTGGTTGACTTCTACCCCACCCAGTGGTCAGAGGGCCCATGTTTTGAGAACCACTTCCTAGAGGATTAGGTGAACAAAGAATTTATGAACATAGACAAGACACATAAAAAGGAAGCAATTTTTCATTTCATTTTAATAGAAATGGAAGATCATGTTAATAGAAATATAAATTTCATGGAATGAAATCAATAGTTGTAATATTTACTTTCAGATACATTCAATATATGGGCAATATACAGACAATCCATGCTTCTGCGAATTTCTATCAGCTTTTGTATACCTTAAGTACATGATCTCCCAGCATGCATCAGTTAAGGTCCTTCTTAAATTATGCTCCCTGCTCCCTCCACTTAGGATAAATCACATCTCCTTCCTAGTGGTATGTCAGACAACCCGGAAATGTTCCAGGTTTTATTCCAGCTCCCCTAGCCTTTTATGGAGAAGATATTTAGTGGTTTTGATTTGTATGGAGCTGGCTATTAACTTCAGAATGACTTCTATTTATATAAAATGGCATTTTGATTAAAAAAATAGGACAAATTGAATGTGTGAATTTTGAAGAGCAGGAGAATTAGTGAATGTGGGGTTGGATGGGCAAGTCTTCATGGAGGAGAGACTTTGAACTAAGAGCTTCTATCAAGAGGGCCTGCTGCTCCTGCCTGGGATTGATCCCTGATAGTCTATGTGTCAGGGCGTGGTGCTCACTACTGCATCCTCCAGCATCACGCTCAGTGGATACTTGCTGAATGGATGTGCGTGTGTGTGTGTGTGTGTGTGTGTGTGTGTGTGTGTGTGTGATCCTGCCTGCTGAGATAACTCTGGAACTTCAGGCTTCAGGTACACTGACAGTTTTGGAATACGTGGGGTGGTTGGGCTCTGCTTTGTAATTCTCATCATTTTCTGCACTTAGATTCTTGCTTTTGCTATGGGTAATAGGTCACTTTCTCCTTCCCGCCCATCAAACCTATTTTAATGAAGTATTCCTGTTCAGCTGCCTTCCTGCAATAAAGTCACATCTTCTTCCTCAAAATGTTCATGCTCAAGGCTGACCAGCTGAGCAACTTTGCTTGTTAATCAGAATTAACTGATGTGAACTAAACCTCTTGCTTTGACAACCTACAGATACTGGGCATTTCCCTGTGGCCCACTGGTGTGAATACATGATCACAATCCATTCTGTTGTGCTCTATTAGGGAACATGTGGATAGTCTAGGAGGGAGGGAGTAGACTAGGGTGAGGCAGGTAAGGTACCAGAGGGTGCTGACCCTCTGGGAGCCCTCTTGTTTGTCTCTGATCTGGCTTGAGAGAGACAGAAGGATATGTGTGAGTGAGAGTGTGGATGCTAGTTCTCACTATAACTGGAGAGTTTGATCAGACACATCTCATTGGTTTCCTCAACAACTGCCAACACAGTCTTATACACATAGTAGATACTTAGTAAATATTGCATATGCTACAGTTCCCAGGGAGATCTAAAAAAGAAAAAAAAAATATAATTTAGGCTAATTAAAATCTAAATGAGACCACAAGTGAATATATACACTCTTGTAGATACAGATTTCAAGTGTTTGTTTTATAATTCACCTTGATGGTACAGCACATTTTAAATGTGTTATTTTCCCTTATTTACTTCTTTAAAACTACTTCTATCAGATGATATCTTAGAATGTGAAATTCACAGTTTCTTCATAGTACAGTGGTAACTGATTTATAGAACTATTGTGAGGATTAAAGCAGTTAATGCAAAACAAACAAACAAACAAAAAAGATTTAAAGATGTGGATATGGCTCAGTGGTGGAGCTCATGTGTAGCAAGCATGAGGTCTTGGGTTCAATCGCCAGCACCAAAATAAAGATTTAGGAAGTGGCTGGTGCAAAGCATTGCCGCATGACACTGGAGTATGTGCATGTGTTTCTAGGCCTTGTGTCTAATCAAAGTAGAACTTTGTTGTTAAAAGTACATGAACCTCATAATAGGAAGTGCTCCCTCCCTCCCTCCCTCCCTTGCTTCCTTTCTTCCTTCCTCCTTTTCTTCCTTCTTCCCTTCCTTCCTCTGTGCTGGGGACTGAACCCAGGCCCCCAAGGGCTCTACCACTGAGCTATATGCTCAGCCCCAGAGATGTAGTATTTTGAGAAGGAAACAATCTTAGCTCCTTGTTGGGCATATGTAGAATCTATTAAATAACTAACTGTCACTGACTCTACCTGAGAAGACCTGCATGCAAATCTCAGTGGAATGTTCTAGAGACATAAGCTGAATTGAAACTATAGAACAAGGCAGTCAGGAGACAAAGCCTCAAGAATAACAAAGTCAATTCTCTGTGCACACATGGCTCTCTTCCTTGAATTTTTTATGCCTTTCTGAGTGAGTTTTTTTCCCTCTGCTTGCTTTCCTCGAATAAAAAGCCCATTTCTCATTTCATTACCATCTCCGCTATACTCTTCAAGATTGAGTGAATTTAGAAACATCTAATTCAACTGGATTTATTTCAGAGAGCCAGGAACTAATTTATTTATTCCATTTATTTTTACAGCATGTCCATTACCCAGGGATTCTGGGCATATATAAATGATCTGCTTGGGATCAGCAAACAAGAACTGGTGACAGAGAGACAGTATGCAAACAGTCTAAAAACATTAGTCAAAAGACTCTTCCCCTCTGGAAATGCTTGGTTAAAGCAGGTTGGTCTTGCAATTTTTGTAAGTCACAACATTTTAGGGGCACAAGCTAGCCTCTGTGTGTGTGTGTGTGTGTGTGTGTGCGTCTGCGTGTTACTGGGGATGGGACCCAGGAGTACTCATAATAGGGAGCTAGCTCCCCTGCTTTTTTTATTTTTATTTTGTGACAAGGTCTCACTAATTTGCCAGGGTGACCTTGAACTTTGATATCCTTCCTCAACTTCCCAAGTAAGCTGGGATTATAAGCATGAGTTATCATGTGGAGCAACTGCTAGGCTTTTTTTTTTTTTTTTTTAAGACGGGGTCTTAGCCCAGGCTGGCCTGAAATTCATGGTGATCCTCTTGCCTCAGCCTCTCGAGTGCTGGGATTATAGGCATGCACCACCATGCTGGGCTAGCCTTTTTATCGATACATACAACAAGAGACTTAGAGGAGCATTGCTAAATCCCAGGACCAGGGTGGAACGGTAATCAGAAAGGAACCGTGCAACCCTGGTCAAGGGCAAGGGCAAAAGAAGATGAGGGCTGCCTGGCTCCCAGTTCAGCAAGGCCTTCCCTGAAGAGGTGTTTATTTTGTGATTTACCAAGGGGATGCTCTGGGGCTGATCATCCGAACTCTAAAGGTCTCTAGTAGTTTCAACCTGGATTCAAGGAAGAAAAAGAAAAACTGCTGAACCTGGCTGTGGTGGCACACTCCTAATTCCCAGCTATTTAAGAGGCCGAGGCAGGAGGAGCACAAGTTTGAAGGTAGCCTGTACAATTTAGGAAAACCCTGGCTCAAAATAAAAGTGCTGATCCCCTTTAAGGGGAGGTCAAGAAGGAACAAATCAAAGGGGGAGAGTTGAAGGTCTTCTGCAGAATCCCACACAGGCGAAAAATCACTGAAAATCAAAGGATCAAAAGAACCTGAATACTGTTGCCATCCCGGAGTCCCACCTGAGGTAAACTTGAGGTTTTGGTACCCCTTTTCTCAGCAGTTCAAGAAACCAAATTGCCATCATAGCCTCCTTTAAGCCTGTCCCCTGTAGCAGGTGGGTCCAGATGCCATCCTGTGGCCTCACAAAATTTTATAGGATAAAGTGGCTGGTTTTTAAAAGGTGGCATCAAAACAATGTGGCTTTGAATAGGCCTCTCTGCCCAAAGTGCTCTCCAAATGGAAAATATCATTACAGCAGGACTAATCTCTTTTTATGGCAGTAAAATGCAGACCCAGTCATGTAAGTACATGGGCAGAATCAGCCAGATTTAACTCTGAATGGAAAATGCTTTTTGGATAAGTAGGTCTGGGAGCAACAAATAAATGATGTACTTAGCAAGAGGTGGAAGACGTGACCTTGGCTTTTTAGAAGGCACTCAAGTTCGGGATGCAGGAGAATAGACGCACCATACAAAATGAGTGGATATTAACGGGCTGAGCAACAGTGTACCTTTCAGTTCCCACAGCTAGCAGAGCAGCCTAAAAGCAAATTAAGCCTAAATAGGTCACCAAATGCTTTTTGGTTTTCTTAGCGATGGAGGCAGAGCGCCATAGCACTGTTAGCCTTTCCATCTGATGCAGAAATTTTATCTAGCAGTAGGGAGGAGGCAAAGGCATCCTGTCAGCCACCCCGTAAATCCTCCTTATTCACTGCGCCAGAGCCGCGTGTGTGTGTAAGAGTGGACCCACTGCTTATATAAAAACAAGCCAGAAACATTTCTGCGTTCCTTCCTGTTTGCCAGGCCATTGTGTCCAGATCCATAACTCAGAATTTGACAGTCTGTTGAAAGTTTCGGCTTGCTTTGATATTTTTCATTCCCGTGACGGATAGACCGAGGTCAAGGCAATTTGCCTTTCCTGAGGTTTCACAAACAGGGCAACTGTTTGGACTGATGATATCCTGGGCTGGAGAAAGGATGTTGGGGTCTAACCCAGCCTTTGCAGCTTGCTGTTTAATCATGGGAAAGATGAGTTAACTTCTCAGGACCTCAGTTTCTTTATCTGTAAAATGGAGACAGTAAAACCTTCCCTCACTCCTCACATAGCTAAACTGGAGATCAAAAAGATAACAAAGCCCGTGAAAATACTTTAGAAAACTTGAAAGCATAACATATGCTAATGGAATGTTTCGGTTGGCAATGGAATGCTGATTAGCTATGTCTTGAATGAATGACTATCAAGAGTAATAAAAGAATCACTGTGTTTATTTTTCTTCTATGTCCCCTGGTGCAGATGTTCGTCAGAAGGTTCCAGTTGCCTCCTGGCTAATATCTCTGCGTCCTGCTCTGTCTGGCACCTACTTTTCACTAAGGCTGGTGTGATCCTTCAAACTCCACGGATCTCTGAGCATCCCCTGTCCCTATTAAACCCTTTCTGGCTCCCACTAACAGTTTTTAGGCAGCTTAATGTAAAGCCTAGAGTTCCTCTCGACACGTCCCCCTTCCTGTCTTTTCAGTATTTTTTCCAGTGCTAAGAATCAAATCCAGGGCCCCACACATGCTAGGCACATACTTTACCACTAAGTCACATTTCCAGCCTCTTGATTTTTTTTTTTAAATGTTAACACAAGTTCTAAGTTGCCCAGCCTGGCTTTGAATTTGTGACCCACCTGAGTCAGCCTCCTGAGTAGCTGGGATTACAGTTGTGCACCACCATGTCTAACATCCAATCTATTTTTAAGCAGTGTCAAAATATTTTAAACATAGCCAGATACTCAGACCTATCATCCCAGTATGCTGGAAGGCCAAGACAGGAGGATTGCAAGCTCAAGTCCCGCCTAGGCAACTTAGCGAGAACCTGTCTCAAAAAATAAAAAAGGACTGGGGATATAACTCAATCTGAAGGTCCTGGGTTCAATCCCCAGGGCCAGAGAGAGAGAGAGAGAGAGAGAGAGAGAGAGAGAGAGAGAGAACAATGGAGGGGGGCTGAGGATATAGCTCAGTGAGAGCCCCTGGGTTTGATCTCTAGTACCACACACACACACACACACACACACACAAAGATTTTAAATGTTCATGAATGGATTTGACTATACATGGAGGGTCCCTTCCTGTCCTTGTGTTCTGATCTTGAAACTACTAGCTCCATGTGCAAAATCCAGTGCAGGTGTCTCACGTACCAGGGAAGTTTTCTGACTAAAGTAGAGAGGTCTCAGCTGTCCATCCTCTGTGGTCCCTGGTACCCCAAGTACTTCTGTCCTTGTATTTATCCCTTCACTTGCCTCTGTGCCCTTGTACAGTGCTAGGCTGTTGACAAGGCGTAGGCTCTCAGGGTGCGTGGCAGGATTTCTGCGCTTATGTGGAGCCGTTCTATAGCGATCTGCCTAGGTTCCTCTGTTCCGCCTTCCTCCCTCTATCTGCTTTTTATTCCAAATATTTCCCTCTGCTTCTCTACTGAGAGTGGTTACCATGACCCTGCCATGTGACACGGACTCTGCTTCTAGTCACCAGAGTGAGGATGTGTCCACTGTGTATCCTCCAGATAAATGTACCCAGCTTGTGACAGCTCTTTCTACCACAAGTGGTCCTTTTCACCAGTCAGTCTCTGACTAGTAAATAGTGCATATTTAACAACAAGGGCTTATTGCAATGAGTTATTTTGATTATTTAAAATACTTATAAATTTAAATAGATGCATAGTCCTTTATTACATAACCAGTCCCTGAAATGAAAGTACTCAAAGTTTTCTGACCAAGTGGGAGGTACTGTGTGCATGTCTGTGCAAACATATCAGCATTCCTAAGAATTATTGCTATTCTGGTTTTTCAGATGAGAATGCTAAGGCGCACAAAGGTTAAATTGCTTTCCTAGGGCCAAGCAGGTAGCTAATGATGGTGCCAGGTTTCAAGTGTAAACAGTCTGAAAATCATAGGTTTGGATAAAGCATGATCCTTTCTTTTTAAGAGAATTGAAGCTTTGAATGATGTGTAATTAAGGAGTTTTGGTGCTAAAAATATTATCCTTCTTGTGTACATTCACAACTAAAATAGAGAAGAAGATGAAGGAAAGAGGGAAGCGAAGGGGAAAACAGCAACAGAATAAGTGTGATACATGCATACTGTGACATAGATGACCTTGAAGATAGCATGCTGAAGGAAAGAGGCCAGACACAGAAGGGCAAATATTGAATGATTCTGTGTGGTGTTTGAGGTGGATTATCAATTTGACTGGCTTGGGAGCAGCCCAGGGGATTAATAAAGCACACTTCTGGGTATGTCTGGGAGGATTATGGAGGTGTGACCTTGGGGTCTATATCTGGTCTCCGGCCTCTTCCTCTCTGGTTTTGTTCCCCTTCTCTACTTCTGGTTGCCTTGAACTAAGCATCTTTGCTTCACCTTACCTTTCTACTATGACGTTTCTGCCTTAGATCCAACTGACAAGGGACTGAACGCCCTGAAACTACAAGCCAAATTAATCTTCTGAATTGTATGTGTCAGGTGTTGTTTCAGCAAGCGGAAAGTTACTACTACATTTCACTTACGTGAGATATCTAGCATAAGCAAATTCAAAAACAAAAAGAGTAGAATTGAAGCCAGATGCTGGGCACTCCTGTAATCCCAGCTACTCGGGAGGCTGAGATAGGAGGATAGCAAGATCAAGTCAACCTGGGCAACTTGGTGAGACCCTGTCTCAAAAAATAAAAAAGAGCCTGGGATGTAGCTTAGTATGAACACCCTGGGTTCTATCTCCAATCTCCAATACTCCCCCTCCCAAAGAAAAAAGAGAGAGAAGAAAAAGTAGAATTGACTAGCAGGAAATAGAAATGGAGAGTTATTGTATAACATGTACCAAGTTTCTGTTTGGAATGGTGAAGAAGTCTGGAAATTGATAATGGTGATGGTCACACAACGCTGTGAATGTACTTAATGCCACTGAATTGTACACTCAAAAACAGTTCAATGCAAACTATTATGTACATTTTCTACAATAAAAAAGAAATAAAATAAAAAGTAAGTAAGGAGGAATGTTTTTTCATAGTAGCAGTTTCGCAGTCCCAGACCCAGGCTTCCTCCAGAGGCGACAGAAGAGGCAGGAAGTGTGATTGAAGGCTCTGCCATTTGCTCTCAGCAAACAGGGTTTAATTAATCCAGGCCAGCTGCACTTCCGCCACTCTCACTAGTGTACAGAGGCTCAGGACGGTTACTGGTGACAGAGCGAATCATGTGGTGTGGGGACAAATATCTTAAACTTCCTCTTCAAAATTAAGGAATTATGCAAGGTAAATGCACTGTATCTAACATCAACTTAAGTAGGGTTAAGTGTATTCTTCATACATTAAAACTAGAGTCATTTGAGATGCAAAAGTTTGGATGTCAGAGGAAAAGAAAGAACGGTCCTCCAGAGAGCTGTCATCTCGCCAGGGACCTAGGTCAGAGCCGCAAAGGCGTGGTCCAGCCCAGCCAGAAGGCAGTGTTACTTGACCTGCAGCAGTGTTTATCTTTGTTAGTGACATTTAAAAATCTGGCTATTTCTTATGCATGTCTGGATTTCTAACTTTTCTTGAAAAATCAGATGTTCTGTGTTATCAGGGGCCTTTCCTCCTACCAGCAATGCGTAGTGGTTACCTCATCCATGCCGAACTTGCATAATTATTTTATCCTGCACTTGCTCTTCCTCATTCACAGTGATCTCCTCTTGGACCCTGCACACACTTGTGTTCTCTATGTCTGGTGTAAGCCTTAATTTTCCTTTATCTCACCTGCTTAGTATGACTTTTCCCAGTCTTGGAAGCTCTTCATGCCTGTAGCACACGTTATGTCTGTTCTATTGTATTAATCACTTTCCCGTTGCTGAGACAAGATGTCCAACACCCACCGTTTATAGGAGGAGAGGTTTATTTGGTTTATAGTCCTAGTGGGTTCAGTCCACAGTTGAAGGGCATGGTGAGGAAAGCTGCTCATGTAATGGCAGCCAGGGAGGAGAAAGAGAGAGAGAGAGAGAGAAGAAGAGAAGTTGGGGATAAGAATCCACCCTTCCAGGTGATGCACCCAGTGACCCACCTCCAATCAGGCCCCACCTCCTAGTAGCACATTCTGCTATGAACTCATCAGTGGAATTCACTACAGGGTATAGCACCCCCATGATCCATTCACCTTCCAAACCTTTTAGATCTAAATCTTAACATTCTTGGAATGGAATGTAATATAGGCAGGACATAAGATGTAATTATTCTGTCCTACTCTCTATTTCTGCTTCAGAAGGCATAATCATTAAACAGATCTGTTTCCTGACCCCAGTTAGATTGTAAGACTCTTAGATGCACAGATTAAACCTTACAGCGTTTGGTTTTCTTCGACTGAGCACAGGTTGGGTTGCTGTCAATAATGAACCAATAGGCTTGGGAACATCTTTAAAGACAAGGATGACCCATGAGCATCTTGACCTTGTCTCGGAATAAAAAATAAAAAATAAAAAAAAAGTCTGGGGATATAAGGCCCTGGGTTCAGCTCCCGTTATAGAAAAAAAAGTTGCTGCTGTGCATTTCTAGCCACATTCTGAGTTTTCCAACAAAATTGTCTGGTGAATATTTCAGTTGTTCTCTATAAACCTAGCGCTGAGGTGTAAACAGTAGGTACCATCTTGGTTAGAGATTGCAATGGTCTGAATATGTCCCCCCTCCAAAAAAATTTCCATGTTGAAACTTAATTGCCAATGGAGATACTACTAAAAAGTGAGATACTACTAAAAAGGTGATGAGGAGGGAGCAATGACATTATGAATGAGGCTTTACAGGGCGGCCTTTGGCCTTCTGCCATGTGAGAATGCAGCAGTGAGACATCATCTTGGGAGCAGAGAGTGAGTCTTTCCCAGACACTGAATCTGCCAGTGCCTTGATCTGGGGCCTCCTAGCTTCCAGAACTATGAGAAGTAAATTTCTTTTATTTGGGAATTACTCAGTCTGTGATATTTTGCTATGACAGTCCAAATGTACAAAGAGATGCACTCAGGAGAGTGAAGAAAAGATCCCCAACTATCCATTCACCCACCCACCCATCCATCCATCCGACCATCCAACCATCCAATATTTGTTGAATGCCTGATACATACAAAGAACTGATCTAAATGCTGGGATTTAGCAATAATCAAAACACAGACGGGTCCCTTACTCTTGAGCATGCATATCAGTGGGAAGATAGACAATAAAATAAATCACAAAACTAAAGATACATATTGTAATTTCAGATGATAATTAAGTATCAAAGAAAAACAAAGGACTGGGAAGAAATTTTGGGCTCTAGGGTGGGCTGGAATCATTTTAGATAGATTGCTAAGGGAAGTCCATGAAGAGTGTGATTTTTCTAATAAAAGGTTTTTTTCTCCCATTCAAAATGTTTTTGAGTCCTAATGCATGGAAGATACTGTGGGGAGTGGGACTAGGTGAGATTATGGGATAGATTCTTCCCACAAAGGATTTTATGGTGTAGAAAGCTGGAGAATATACAAAAGGAATATAACACAAATTAAATGTGATTTTTTAAAAATAAGAGTTACTACCCAGTGAATATCAGATATGTCCCAGACTCCAGGCCAATGATGGTGAACCTATGGCACGTGTGTTATTGTGTTTTTCTTTTAAGGCAAAGGATATTAATATAGAGGGGTTTTTTTTCCCCAAAGTAAAATCTTAGTATTCAGGTTTAAGTGCAGTGCTGGAATTTTATGATAAATAAGTGGATTTTGGATTGCAACTTGGCACTTAGTCTCTAAAAGTTTTGCCGTCACTGCTCTAGGCTAAGTACTTTTCACAATTTAACTTGTTTAACTTTCGCAAACCAACGGGTACCTCATTTTTCGTGACAGATAATCACAATCTGTAATGCAGAAAGGGTAAGCAATTTGTCCGAGGTAACACAACTAGAAAGTACCTGATCTGGGTCTCAAACCCTGTTTTCTGCCTCCAAAGCCGATGTGCCCTGTGAACATCTAAATGTGATAAATATCATAGCAGAGGTACAACTGAAAGGCCAGAGTCTAGTTCTGGTTAGGAGAAGGGAACTTAACGAAGGATCCTAGGAGGAAGTGGTATTTGACCTTGGCCTGAATGAATTGGTAGGATTCAAGGACAGGGCGTGTGAAGAGCTTCTAGTGGAATCAAAACAGCTTAGAAATTTGTGTTAGGCTGGAACTGGTGGGTAGGAAAAATGAGAATACACTTGGAAAGAAAATTTGAGGTCAGAGCACAAGAAAGTTTTAAGTGCCAAAGGGTTTGAACTTTGTTGAAAAAAGCAATAATTCAGTGATAAGTGGAGTGAGAAGAGGCTGTGTTTTACCATAAATAAACTGGCCAGCTGTGTGAAGGGTGGACTGGATCAGGACTGTCTGGGAGGAGACCAGTTAGGATCCCTGAAATGGGCAGTGGCACCCGGGAGCTCAGCAGCCCTGTCTTGATAGAAACAGTATCTCTAATGAATGCAGGAGGGGAGTGTCCTTGAAGAGGGAGGGAGGCAGAAAAGAGAAAACGTCTAGATATTTTTGATTTTCCTATAATTTGCACTTTGTTTCAGCTTTAACATTTATCTTTGATCCCCAGACAGGAGTCAAATGGGAATTTTACTGCAGACTCTGTGAGAGCTGGTCGAATGCCAGTGGAACAAAGCTCCTTAAATTATGAGCTGTAAACCTGTGAATCTCTTCTCCCAATGAAAATCTCATTAGCCTGCCATTTGAAAAGTAGCACATTCAAATCTGACTTTGTTTAGCTTGTACCTTGGTCCCTTTAAAGTGATAGTTTTTCAGAAGTGTGGCAGGAAGTCTGAAATTTCAGTTAGATAAGCCAGAGGTTTACCTGTTGAAGGGGAGACAGTATTATCTTCTTGTTGCTAGGTCTCCAAAGCCATAGTTCAATCTTAAAGGATCAGAGCTCTTTCTGAATTCCTTTTCTTTTGAAAACAAACATCAGTTTAAAACTAAGCCCAAGTTCCCTGCACTGGTTCTATAAAGAATAAGACAACGTGTCTGCCAGGAATCCACCAGACCTTTTGCTCACCCCATGTTTACACAGGTGAACATCCTCTCCTGCAGCTTCGGGCTCGGGTGATGATGGTGACTCAGACTAACACCAGGAGCCATCCTCATGCCCGAGGAGCAGTGCTACATCACAGTTCTATGATGTGGGTACTGCTTTTCTTCCCTTTAATGAGTGGGGTGGTAGTTAATCTTATGTGTCTCAGTCTGCAGTACCCAGGTGTTTGGTCAAACACTATTCTGCATCTTGCTGTGAAGGATTCTGTGGATACGATTAGCATTTAATTGAGTGCATTTGAGTAATGTGGGATTATCCCCTAGAATGTGGGTGAGCTTTAACCAATCAGTTGAAGGCCTCAGAAGTAAAAAAGAAAAAAGTTCTCCTCAAAACTGCAACATGGAAAACCTCCCTGAGTGTCTGGACTGCTCTCCTGAAGAACTCAGATACAACATACTGCAACATCCACTCTTTCCTGAACCTCTCACCTGCTGGCTAGTCTTACCAACTCTAGCCTTGGTAGACCCTACAGTTGTGGATTCCTTAAAATCCCTCTCTTTCTCTTCTATTGGCTCTGTTTCTCTGGAGAAGCCTAATACGGATGGAGAAATTGAGGCCTACAAAGGCATACCGTGCTCAAGGTTGCACAGGCAATAAATCATGGAAGCAGGAATTGAGGGACATCTGTTTCTAAGGGCCTGTTGTAACCACTAGACTCCATGGCCTCCTGCATGAGACTAAGGGGTGATTTGGGGCAATTATTCAGATAAGATATCCGAAACGTATTTTAGAATAATTTGATTAAGTTCCAAACATGGAGCTACGGATGCTGGATGCTGGAAGAGTCTTCTGGCTTTCTTCTCCTGATTAAACTTTCTTGTCCCTGAGGGAAGAGCTCTGATCTGTGTAAGGTCAAGAGGTATAACAAACCTCACTTAAATGAAACAGTTTAAAACACTACCGTTTTGTTTAATTCCCAATTCGCCTAGTCAGGTGGGAACTTCTGGATGGCTCAGCTAACCCTGTTGGGCACCGTCACGCGTCTTGGTCCCAGGTGGATGGCCTCTCTCATAGGACTGGCAGTTGGCAGATGGCTTGGTCAGGGTCCCAGCCTCTGCACTCCACGTGGTTTCCCATGCTCCAGTAGTCTGGCCTGCTCTTGTTCACATGGTGGTCTCAGGGTTCAGGCAAACAAAAGTTTTTCCTGCGCCTTTTGCTCCACCTGATCCCCATAATTCTGATTCTCTGATCTCCCACAAGTGATTCTGCTAGTGACTTCCTCATACTTCCAGCTCAAGAAAGAAGATAGTTTGCGGCTGAGTCCTGGAGGAAAGATATTCACAACATAATCACGAATGTCTTCCCTTAAATACCCAGTGGCTTGGTTCCTGAGGAGATTAGGGTACATATGAGATCTAGGAAGCTACTTTAAGATAAGAAAGCCCAGTCTCTAGGGTGGAACTCAGCACAGTCCGGGGGACACAAGTGGTGTGTACCTCTGGTTTCAGCAGGGCAGGAAGGGCGATGTGTGATGCCACCTTCCCTGAGCCATCCTTACTGGGCACAATTAAAGGAGAGTGTAATGGGCCTCAGAACTAATGTGGGAACTGTCCTTACAAAATGGCGACTTCTGAGAGATCCTGCCCTAGAAAACTGTGCTCTAGCAGTGGGGTACTGGGCTGGGCTGTTTACACAAATGGGCACAATAATTCCCTTCTCTGCACTTTTGTGTTCTCTTCTACTCCAACTCTGGGCCCCACCGTTGAGAATTGCTCTAATCAGTGGGACAGTATGAGGTAGGACAGAAAAAAACAGTGTTATGGTTTTTGTCTAGATGTCCCCCCAAAACCTCACGTGGTCATAGGTGGGGCTGGATCTAGAGTGTGTGATTACTAAATTAGTCCACTGATTGGTTTGGCATGGTTCTGCTGGGACCAAGGGTGGGAGTGCTACCCACCCTAAGGGCAGATAGCCTGGATAAAATAAAAAGGACAGAAAGAGGCTTGCTCACTCCCTTGCTTGCTCTCTTGCTTGCCTTGCTGCCTTCTGCCTGTCAGCCATGCCCCCCTGCCTTGCATCCAGCCGATCGTGGACTAAAACCTTTAAAGCCTGTGAGCTAAATAAACCTTTCTTCCTCTAACTTTGAGTGTCAGGTATTTTGTCTCAGCAACGAGAGAAAGGTAATTAAGACAGATAGGTAGAAAGGAGACAAAGAAAAATGTAATTTAAAAACTGTACTTTAAAAATCCCTGCAGCTTTGGGACAAAGTTATTCAAGGTTACAGAAGGGTTTTTTGGTTTTTTTGTGTTTTTTTTCCACCTCCAAACCTGTTATTTTCCCCTTCCAGGACACTCATTCCAAAAATTCCTAAATCTTAAAAATACAATAAACATGTAAATTGGGCCCATGCTTTTAAGTTGAGCCTGTGATTTTCCACTGCTAATATGGATTTGCTAATTTATAGACTTCTACCCTCGAGGAAACAGTACTATTAAGTGGGTACCATGTGTCTGAACTTCAAACACATGGAGATAGTTTGCGTTCTAACCTAGTCCACGAGCAGGTAACTTGACAGACACTAGGAAACACATCACATCTGGTCTTGAGAACACTCACAAAATCACATACAAAGCCCCAGCCCCAGACCGTAATGGGCCTCTCTCTTGAGGGCTCATACTCTATTTTTTTCTGAGTGTGTACTTCTTTAATTCTACTGAATAAATCTCTTTATACCTCTCACTGAAATGTCATGAAATAGTTTTCTGTGATAAGCCAACAGCCTATTTTGTGGGCATGAGTTGAGGGCTCCATTTCCTTTTTGGAGGGATATCATTTGGACTCTGTCCAGAGACAACAAAGGTGACACATTTGAATACTTGAAAAGTGTTGAGCATCAGGACTTGCACCTCTTTTTGGTTTTTGGAAACCTGGACAACCACCTGAAGAAGATTGGTCTGCCTACTGGAGCACGGAAGGCCACATGAAGCAGAGGTCTGTCCCAGTTGGGACCCTGACCAATCCATCTGCCAACTACCAGTCAGGTGAGGGAGGTCATTCACCAGGGACAGAAAGACATGAGAGTACCTGACAGGGGTTACCTGAGCCATTTAAGAAGAAACTCCCAGCTGAATTTGAGCTAAATAAAATGGTGCTGTCTTAAGCTGCTTCATTTAAGGGATGTTTGTTAGGCAGCAAAAGCTAATTGATAGATATCAGTATCCTTCACTAAATAAAGATTTCATTTCTTCCCAGGAATTTCTAAAACAGGTGGTAATCAACTTAAATAGACCCAAAAGATCCACAGCTATTAACCTTATAAAAAGAGCTTTAATTTTTTATTTCTATACTTCATATAATTTATTCTTTAAAATGCAGCTGTTACAGCTTATCAATCTCAAAGCATATTAACTCTTTCTAAAGTCAAATTTAATAATTAAGGGTACTTCATATTTTGAGATTCTTTCCCATTTTGATATTGGTATGATGAACGGTCATAGGAATGTCAATTTTAGAATTAACATAATATTTCACATTTCCAAAAGTACCCAACTGTTCTTAGACAATGTCATTGGTAACTTTAAAGTGAAAGAGCAGTTACTGTAACATGCTGCCAGAGTAAAAGCTCTCTAACCGCAGCTCTATTGCTTGTTTGGCTCCTTGTTGAGCCATGTATTCATTTTTGAATGAATACATGGATGATATGGACCCAAAAGAATCAGTTAGAATGCATATCACTTTTTAAGGTACTTTAAAGCATTTTTATACTTTCTATTCTTTATCAAATGGATCGCTGCCTTTGTTCTCCTTCCAGCAAATGTTAAAAATATTCAAAGAACTCCTTTTTAGAAGTAATTTGGTAATTTTCTTTAAGTTCTGCAAACCATCACCCCTTCCAACCAAGCTCTAGATTGCCACTGTTTGTATTATCTCTATTTATATTCCCTTTAATCTAACAAGGAAGAGAACCCTCTGAGACCTGTAATAACTGATAAGAGTATTCATTATGCAGTCTGAAGGCACAGTCCACGGTGGTGAGCATAGTTATCTGCATTCGAGTGAATGCCAATCATATTCTCATGCACGGGCTGTTACATTACGGAAAGGAATTGAGAAAATTTGAGAGTTTGGGCTGCAATTTGATCAGAAATTATTTTTAAAAGGACTGTTGGAGTACAGCTGTGTAGGAACTGTCCAAGGGTTATGCTAAAACTGAGTGGTTAGCCTCACCTGCACATTTGAATCACTCAGGATATTTTAAAAATTATTTTATACGGAATTTAGGTATTATATATAGAGGAACTCTTTGCACTCTGTACTTAATTTCTCTGTAAGCCCAAATCTTGTCTAAAGAAGAAAGCCTACTATTTAAAGGAAGAAACAGAAAGAAAAAAATGAAAGATACCAACACATGAGCACACACACACACACACACACACACACGCATACACAGATGCCTGGTTCTCAATTCAAATGAATCAGAACTTCTGAGACTGGCACTTGGCCATCAGAAATTTTTATTGCTCTCTGTAGGCTTCTGACATGTAATCAGTTTTGAGAAAAATTGTGTTGAAGGAGCTCCAGGTTCTCTGGCTAATGAGAGTAGCTGTTGGTGACAAATAGTTAAAGAAGCTTGATTTTGCTTTTTAAAATTCTACTAGATGTTGAAAGGATATGATGTATAGAGTTGTTACAGGTCCAGAATCGTGCTAATGTCTAGAAATACGGAAGCTCTATTAAGCAATACATTAATCATTATTGTGCTTACAGGGAAGTATCTAAGAAAAAGCACCATGGAAATCAGCGATCTCCTTATTTTATTAGCGACTTAGCTGCCTGTCTGTGCAAGATAATGGGCTTGAATTTAGCAAGTAGGAACACAATGGGTTCAAGGAGCCAGCTCCCCTCCCTGCATATGTTTACAGTGAGATAGTCTAAGGGTTGGCTCAGGGTCCTAATTACAGTAATAAGTGAGCATCCTTCACAATAAGCTGCAGGCAGGATCCTAATTAATGAGCTCAATTCATCTGAAGCAAAGCGTCCACCTACTGCGCAAGAGAGACGCATATCTATCAAGCCAGAGAGAGACGTGGGGCCTGCAGAATGTGTTCTATTAATGCCATTTAACATCTTTTATCAGTGTCTCTCAGAGCACTTTATAAACATTAACTTTCACTGCACTCTTGGGAAAGTTTCTGCTAACACTCTGGCTTAGCCTTGGCTCGCCCTAGGAAATCCGGGTCCCCAGCAGGCGAGGGCTCAGAAGCCTTGGGCTCTGCTCACAGCCGGGCTGGAGAAGGCTGAGGAAGGATAAGCAGATGCACAGAGGAAGAGAAAGCTTGGAATGTGGTGTTTCTTGTCCACAATCTGACTCATACTGGGACTCCATTTGAGGCAAATCTCAGACTTTAGTATCTCCATTGAGAAATAAAGGTGATGTCTCTTCCTACTTTCAAAGGGCACTCTGACCATTTGAGGGACTCCGCCTGCCTTCAAACCCTTTACTGTGGTTTCCCCCAGGCAATACAATTTTACGTAAAGATCTTGTGAGTTCTCTAGACCTGGGTTCACATTATAACTCTGTGGCTTCAGGTGAATGACTCAGCTTCTCTAGGCTACAGACTTTCTATGCCCCAAATGAGATTTACTGTGCTACTCATTGCATAGGGCTCTGGTGAAGAATAAAGCACAAGAGATTAGGATCCACACTGGGCTTCTACCTGCACTTTACATGCTGTGCCAATTGTGTAAGGCAGCATCAGGAGCCGAGTTCTCAGTAATTGTGCCTGTTATAAAGTTAAGCTTTCACTTTACCTTGGTGTGAGACTGGAGCAGGAAGACCAAGCAGGAGACCATTATAGAAGCCAGGCAGGAGCAAGGAGACCTACTAGAGACAGGTGGATCTGAGACCTCTGTGAACACAGAGTGCTGGTCAGGCTGCTGTTTAACCCATGGTAGGGGTTTTATAGCCGTCTGTCTTTCAACACCTATTTCTGTCCCATCTAGGGATGCTCCATTGTGTTTGTTTCCTGGCGCTGCTATGAAAAAGCCCCACAGACAGGGTGGCTTAGAACAGCAGCAGTCTATTGTCTCACAGTTCTAGAGCCCTAGGTCCCAAATCAAGACTTGCTGTGAGGCTCCAGAGGAGCAGCTGTTTAGAGCCTCTCTCCTAGCTTCTGGTAGTGTCTGGTGGTCCTCAGCATTCGTTGGCTTGCAGATAGAGCAGATCTCTCTAATCCCTCCCTGCCTCTGTCTTCACACAGTTTTCCTTGTGTATCTCGGCCCAAATTTGTCTCTTCTTGTAAGGATGCCAGTCATTGCATCAGGACTTTACACCAGTGGGGCCTCATCTTAACCTGATTACATCTGCAAAGACCCTCTTTCCAAATAAGGTCACATTTACAGGACACAGAAGTTAAAGACTAGACATCTTTGAGGGAACACAGTTCAACCTACCATATGCTTTAAGAGGTTTTAGTCACAGCATAAACAATTCAGTAGCCTACGGTGTTTTGCTTTCATGAAATTTATTGCCACAAGTGGCCAGAAAGGAGGATCCTGGCAGGTAAGATGATGCAACCCTCCTTGGGAGGCTCTGGGTGAACCAAGTTTTCAAACAACAAAAGGACACTGAAAATCGAAATCAGCCTCCAACAGACATCTTGACATCCTTTAACCAACCTTATGGGCCACTTCCAGCTGACTATATCCTTGCTCCTTTATCAAGGCTCTGGAGCTTGAAAACGGATGCCTTATCACCAAATAGCAGATGTTATTCCTAGGGCTTCTAGAACTAACTTATTTCATTCACCAATATTAAATACACATTTTCACAAGAAACACAGTTCATTGCTTCAAAAGCAGACTTCCAAGAATATATTCAATACCATGGTTACTACATCAGCTCAAAGACATTTATTACCAAAGAATGCCGATTATTTGAATATTGCAGTTCTTTTTCTTAATGTAGAGATTATTAAAACATTTCCTTTTTGTATACTGTTAAGCTTATTAAAGTTTCTTCTCAGGGACATTAGCCTGACTGGGGGTTTTCTAATGTCCCAGGAAAGTTATAATTAACATGGTTGTAATTGATGGGAAATTAGCATGAGGGAGAGAGAGGAGAAGTAAAAGATGATGTGAGTTTTCCGTTGTTGTTACTGACGGTACTTTTGCCGTTGAAAAAATGGCATTTTGGAGGAGGAGTTGGTACTTGGAGGGTAGGTAAAATAGATTGAAATTTGAACAGACTGAGTTTGAAATGTATATGGAGCGGGCCAGGAAGTCAGTGGACTGAGTCTAAAGTTCTGGAGTGAGATCTCTTCAGCTGATGTTGCCTTAGGCCAATGAGTGGACATGATCACAAAGAAGTGTGCAGAGAGAGAGTAAAATTGAACCCAGGGTGGAGCGAGGAGTGCGAGTGGACACCAGTGCTTTTGCACAGAAGACGAACCTCCACGAAGAGGCCTGAGGGCTGGGAAGAGAGACCAAGGGGTAGGAGACAGACCAGGAGTCCTATATGACAGCAAAAGACAGAAGCAATTAACTACTTAAGGAAGGAGTTGGACAAGAAGAACTGCAGCTCCCTTGTCCAGCCAAGTAAGACCTAAAAGCATTTGCTGAATTTTAAAGAAGGGAGTACTTGGTAAAGCAGAGAAAGGTAACAGTTGAAGAATGAAAAAAGTAAATTATACAACATATAAAAAATTACTTGAGCTGGGCATGGTAGTACGTACCTGTAATCTCAGTACTCTCTAGGCTGAGGCAGGAGATCAATTTGAGTTAGAGGCCAGCCTGGGCTACATAGTGAGTTCAAGCCCAACATGAACTACATAGTGAAACCCTATCTCAAAAAATGAGAGAAAAAGAAAATTATCTGAAGAAAATTGGAAAGAGAGAGAGAAAGAGGAGAAGAGGAAGAGGAGAGGGAGGAGGAAACTTGAAGCAGATGTGGAATTTTCTTTCTTGTCAGGCTTGCACATTTTTGTAAACACGTGGGAGAAAATCAGGAGAGAAGAACTAGTCAGGATGATAAATGGAGCAAAGTCCCCTATGAGCCTGGAGATAATGGTATCAGAAACCTTGGACTAAGGTAGGTCACTCCTTGTTTTCATAAAGGGTGTGTGTCCCAGAGCCAGGCCCAGCCTGACAACTCTTCCACACTCAAGCCGCACTTCCTAGACTACCTGAGTGTTTGCAAAGAGGCCTTCTCTTCCCCTCTTCCCCTCCTCTTTTCTGTTCTGATCCTGTTCTGTCTTATTCTCTTTTCCCTCTCTAGGGCTTCACCATACGCCCCACATGCTCTAGCATTCTAAATACCTGCCTGCATCAAGTATGAACTCTGTGTTTTCCAATGCCGTCATGACCAGGTTCATTATTATCTTTCTAGTCAGTCTTAATATGCCAATGCTCACCATTTTACCCTTACAAGTAAATTACTGTTCCCTTCAGAAGACATGCTTAGATTTACCTCCCTGATTCCTTGCTGCTCTCCCACTTTGAAATAATCTCACTTAAGTAAGATTATTTCACTAGGCTCAAGTAAGTCATGCACATCCTAGATGACCCAATTCAAGTGTCATCCAAATTCTCCCCCCTCCTCCCTTGAGACAGAGTCTCATTTTGTAATACAAGCTGGCCTTGAACTCACTATGTAGCCCAGGCTGGCCTTGAACTTGTGGCAATCCTCCTGCCTCAGCTTCCCGAGTACTGGGATTATAGGCATGTGCCACCACAGTCGGCTGGGCAAGCTCTGCTTCTTCAGTGCTTTGATAAAGTTGTCTCCAACTTTTGCACCCTTTCTGCTTTCAGGTCATCTACTACCTTAGCACTCCACAAGTTAGTTCTTGCTTTCCTGGGGGTGAGAATCATCTCACCTCTGGGTTAGGTTTAACATCCTTCAGGGCACATCCCAGGCCTTTTGATACCTTCGCTGCATTTTGTGCTGTATGTGTAACAGCTATGGACAAATATCTCCATGAGAAATGGGAAGTACGTTGCTTTAGTCTAAATAGGTGTGCAATAGGGAAAAGGTTGAGACTGAAAAGAATGAGTTCTACGTCACTGCAGAAAAGTGAAGAAGTTTACTTAAAATCTTACAATTACTTAGCAACAGAGTGAGGAATGGAACTCAAAACCCCTAGCTTTGGGGTCATTGCTTTTCTCCTGTACCACTGGTGGTGAGCAGATGGCATGTGTGCCTCACCGGGGCATGCAGAATCCTCTCCGTCGGCACATGAGCCAAGTGTATGAGCAGTTTTTTCTGAGCTAAAACCTCAGTATTCAGGTTTAATTGTGGTGTTGGCATGTTACAATAAATAAGTGGGTTTTGGGTTGCAGTTTGGGCACTTGGTCTCTAAAAGCCTTGCCATCATTGTCCTATACCATATGGATGAATATTTTGCTAGTGATAGCAGTAATTTCAGGCCAAATTTCCTTCAATTTGACATAGCAGTTCACAACTCTGATTGTTCATTGTGTCCCTCATTCTCCAGTGACTTGAGCATCCTCAGCTCTAGCTTTTTGTCAGGTGCACCTTTCGTCAGGAAGCATGATCTCGAAGGTACGCCAGAGACCCTCAGCCCCTTCTTGAATACCTCCACCACTGAGCAGCTCAGGCTGCCCCAGAGGCAGGTAAACATGTGTGACTGCTTTATTAATAATAGCTACCGGCGAGGTTTGAATTAGAAAATCTTATAAGACCTTGTTTTAGAATGTGGTAAGCACTGAATGTGTTTTAGTCATTCTTATTGAGATGTACTAGTTGCCAGCATTACCAGACTAAACTTTTCACTGTTTGAGGCTAGGTGGGTTCTCATGGAACACAGCTCATCCACAGCCACCTCCTCTTGGAGAAGCTGCCTCCTAAAGAGTTTGGAGATGAATAAGCCAACCTCAGTGACCACGACAGTTTCTATATTTGTTCAATGATTTGTTAACATTAAATGGTAACAGAGGTCACCACTGTGGATACGACAAAAAAACATAAAATCAAACACAAACTCCTGAAAGTATTTAATGCTAAGTCTACATTTGACTTAATTCCTTTGAAAAAATGATGACTCTCCTTATTTTCGTACTGCCTTATTTTCCAAATGTTTAACATTTTTCAACATCCTAAATCTCCAGTGTACCTTTTCTACTTTAAAGCAATTCCACATCTGAATCATTATAATTGCTTATCTAAAGTAGCCTTGCAGTTCATGTAAGTAAGCAAAAATTTTCCAGTCCTTCTCAAGAAAAAATATCATCAATATTAAAATTCCCTAGAAAACAGATAACCTCTATGAAATAAAAACTCAGCATCATTCTCTACTGGGATGAGATCATCGTACATCACATTAGTTAATAATGTATATTCTTATTTATTTCCAATGCTTTCTCATCCACCAAGTTATCATAAAATCTTGATTTTCCCATGGAAAGTTGTCAAAATTGTGTTGCTATTGACACTGCCCCTCAAATTATAACACAGGCCACACATTCCAATCCCATCACCTATAAATTTGATGCTACAAATTATATGTAGGCCCTAATTCATTTCTAGAAATTGTTGTCATAAAGTGACTGTCATAAAGCAAGCTATATTTTCTCATGGGAACTGTGCTAAAATTGGGGGTTGCATTTCTGATCCAGAACACACTATCAAATAAATAATGGATATATGAAATATGTGCCATAAAATAAAATATACAAAACTATTAACCTCTTCAGTTAATTAAAATAGTAAGGCCTATAAATTGGGCATAAATCTACTGTGCATATTATATGGCAGGTTCGAGGTGGGCTATAAAGTGCACAAATAGCACATAAAAATTATGAGTGGCCAAATCAAAGATGTGACCTAAAATAGAAGCTGAAGTTCACTTTAAATCATAAATTAACAATGCTTTTTTGTTTTATTAGGCTATTGGAAAAGTTGCTTTGGCTGGATGTTTGCATGGGGAAATTGTGAAGATAATTTCAGAGAATATGACTTGTGTTGGGTGAATGATGCTACAAGAAAAGAGGCTTGGTGCCCAGAGAGAGGGCCTGGGATCCAGGCTGCATGCATGAAAAACCCAGTGGCTTCCTATGAACGAGGCAATCTACAAGGTGCAGATGTAGCTCCAGCTGAGGTATTAGGATGTAGATGTAGCTTCAGCTTCCTTGACTATGGGACCAAATGATAAAGTGATGACCTCCAGCTCTAAACCTCCATAATTCTATAAGCGAGAAGGTCTCATGAGAATGCTTTGAATAGCTAGGTTTCTGGAGAAGCCATCTAATGATATTTAGGCTAAATATTGATATTTTCTAGATAAATTCAGTTTTAGCAAAGCAGGGAGATTTCAAGTCATTTTGTCCATGTTAGGGGTATCAAAAATATTTTAATAGTCCCTCTGCATGGAAATGGACATGGGATGAAGTTGAGGACTGCTATCTTACCGGAAAGTTTACTTAAGATGACAAGAAAGCACTATCAACTCCCCAGATACCTTTTATATCTCCTTGACATAAAGTTACACATGCGGCTTCTTAGAGCAAACCATATATGGACCACTGAAAAACAATTAGCCTTTCAAATTACTTTACTGGACACACAGCTTAACATCTCAAATTAATTCATACCTCATTAAAAGAAAACTTCCCATTTCTGGCAGCACATTGGACTTGACACCACACTGCCTCTGCCACTGAAATGATTTAAAACATATTTTCAAATGCATTGGTGAGCTAACAAGAAGGGGGGGATACTGAGATACTGAAGGATAAGGAAAAGCTTTAACCTGTATAAGAAGGTGGAACATGGAATTAACCTTTCACTTTTGTATACTGATTGAAGCACAGTGAACTGAAGCTTGGTGTCTAAGCCTTGTGGGGCTGGAGACTTTTGGCAAACCCAAGAGCTACCCATGGAGTCTCCGGCTGGAGGTCTTATACACACAGTCAGACTCAAAGGGCTGTGTCCTGAGGTAGTGATAAGTTGGAAATAAGTCTACATCTGCTTTCAGGAAGGGGAATCGCAGGGGAAAATACCCACTTTGAATTTGGAGATAAATAGAAAGCGAGTGAATATTTCTTGAAAATTCAGATGCAAGGTTACCTTCGTACATCCTTGATGCCAAAATTTGTATCTGGTGATTCCAAAAACCTTAAAACAGAGTAAGTTGAAGTAATTGAGGGTTGATTGGTGTCCAGGCATCTGGCAGAAAAAATAGAACTGCTTTCTCTGGAAGAATATGTCTTCAGTATAAGCCTGAAAGAATTCCCTAAAATAAAAAAAATTCTAAGGAATATGAGTGTACAGTCAAAAATTACAAAACACCATGGAAAGAAATCATGGTAAATATAAATCAGTAGAAATAATAGATGGTATAAACAGATATTAATCTACATCAGTTATTAGGATGACCCAATGCATCATTCTAACATCTGAAGTAGTAGAAGTTTACTGGATGCTTAAAGTAATAAAGGAATACACTGAAAATATCTACAAAGCTAAGTAATTAGAAATTAAAAAGAAGGCCAAGCATGGTGCCACATGCCTGTAATCCCAGCTACTCAGTAGGCTGAGGCAGGAGGACCATAAGTTTGAGGCCAGCTTGGGCAATTTAGTAAGACTCAGTTTCAAAATAAAAATAAATGCCACGTGTGGTAGCACACGCCTGTAATCCCAGCACTCAGGAGGCTGAGGCAGGAGGATTGCTGTGAGTTTAAGTCCAGCCTGGGCTACATAATGAGTTCAAGTCCAGCCTGAATTACAGAGCAAGACCCTGTCACAAAAAAACCAACCAATCAACCAACACTCCCCTCAGACAATCCCCCAAAAAACCAAAATAAAATAAATAAGGGCTGGGAATGTAGCTTAGTGAAAGCCCCTGGATTCAATCCATGGTGCCACAAAATATAAATAAATAAATTTTATAGATTGAAATTTTTATAATTAAAAAAACTTGAATTGTGCAGCAATGTAAACACAACTGAAAAGGGAATTTTGAACTGGAATACAGAGTCAAAGAATTTATCTAAAATATAGCAGAGAAAGATGTAAACAATCTATAAAGAAGTTAAGATAATGGAAATGAAAGAAGTGAGGTATGATCAAAAAATAAGGTGAAGTTTTAAATTAAAAATTTATTACAGTAAAAGACACATTGCCATTAATTCCCCTCATAATGCTCCTTGTTTCTTTGAACACACTTATCCTGTCATTCTTGCCACTATCTAAAACAATTCTGGAAATCTTCTTTCATGTCTATAGATTCACTGCTATGACTGCCTCCGTGTTCTGAATCGATTAAAACATTTGCCTTTCACAGTCACTTTGACTTTGGGGAAGAGCCAGACATCACATGATGCCAGATCCAGGGAATAAGGGGGATTGGGAACACTGTAATGCTTTTACAAACCTGCCTTTCCATTGCGTGGCACTCAGCAGCAGTATTAGCCATGTTTTTTAATCACACCTTGTAAAGACATGAAAGAGGACTTCCAGAACTTCTTATGAAGAGGTGAGAACAATGGTATAAGTGTGTTGGAATCCAGGGGAGTATTTTGAAGAGGAATAATGGCAATGTGTCTTTTATTGTAACAATTTTGAAAATTTGAAACACATTATTTTGATCACCTCTTTGTACATCTCATTTGAGTTTCTGAAAAGGAGGTGGAAAAAAGAGACAGGAAATATTTGAGAAAGTAACATCTGAGAATCTTTTGTGGCAGTTAGCTTTCAAGAAAGAGGACAAAAGGCAGCCCAAAATAGAAGCCACAGTGTTTTTGTAATGTAATCTAGTTACAAAACCTTGTACAGAGATGATATGCCAGAAGTTGTGTAGTATTGTATTCATTAGAAGCAAGTCATTAAGCCCAGTCCATTACACAAGGGCACAAATACAGGAGGTAGGGATCACTGAGGATGATCTTGGAGGCTGTCTATATTAGCTATCAAGAAAATACAAATTAAAAACAAAATGAGGTCTCAGGATGTATCTAAATGGTAGACCACTTTCTTAGCATGTGTGGTGCCCTGGGTTTGACCCAGTACCACAAAAACAGGTGAGCAAACACACTCCACCTGCAAAAAAAAAAAAAAAAAAAAAAAGGATATTACTACACATCTATTAGAATAGCTACAATTTTTTTTAATGGTAATATATATTTTGACAAAAATGTGGAGCAAGCGGAATTGTTGACAGGAATGTAAAATGGTACATTTTGGAAAACAATTCAGTGGTTCTTAAATAGTTAAATATACACTGATTTATATCATTCTGCTCATAAATATTTATCCAAGAAAAATGAAAATACATGTTTGTTACATGAAGTTTGGTGCAAGAATGTCCTTAACACATTCGTAACAGTCAAACACCAGCTACAACTCTATGTCCATCAATAAGTGAAGATATAAACAAAACTGTGACATTTTTACATGATTGAATACCACTCATAATAGAATGGAACAAACCATTGATAGACACAGTAACATGAATCAATATCAAAATAATTACTCTGAATGAAAGCCAGATCTAAAAGACTACCGAATTATTCCATTTACATAAAATTCTACAAAAAAGAAATTAACTTACAGAAACAGATCCGTGGTTGCTGGGGCCAAAGAGAAAGGAAGGACAGACTGCAGAGCATGTAGTTTCTGCGGGTAATAAAAAATGTTCTGTGTCTTTATTGTGGTGGCAGTTTCACAGATTTTTTTTTTTAGT
The DNA here is from genome assembly GCA_004026905.1 of Hystrix cristata. Classification (NCBI taxonomy): domain Eukaryota; kingdom Metazoa; phylum Chordata; class Mammalia; order Rodentia; family Hystricidae; genus Hystrix; species Hystrix cristata. The sequence continues at coordinate 35,837 of PVJO010009706.1, read as the reverse complement.
AGGATAGGAAATATTTATTGATAAAAAGATGTTTTTGATTTAGTTGTTTTTAAAGGTTACAAAATTGAATGTACAGTATGATCCCATTTTTGTTAAAATAAATGTACATATACGTAATTAGCGTGCATAAAACCACTTGGATGAATACATCAAGATATTTACAATGGTTGGTAAAATAATGGAAATTATATCTTCTTCTTAGTCATAATTTCTAATTTTTCTAGAAACATATTGAGTTGGTAATAAAAAATTTAAATATAAACTGAAACAGTTGTTTCATTACTCACGTCAACATTTTCAAAACAAACTGTTATATAGGAGTTGCATCAGTTCTCAGAACTGCAATGTGGTTTCTCCTCAGTCTCCAAAAGGTAGCAATAAAGGTTAAGAACATCCAGGAATTACATATAAAACGATATGTATATAACAGAGTAAGCTAATAAGACTACTCAAGTAGGGATCTATTACAGGAAGTCTTATCAAACTACCACCTACTGAACAACCAAGAATTTAAGACCTTCATTAAGTTTACCTACTTGAGGTAGGTATTGCCTCTGACATTACCAAAGAGTTTGTTCAAGGACTGAATGGAAAAAAATAACATCATTATTCATGCTCCTGAAGAGAGCATCTTCAGTCACCAACTTTTGGGGAAAAGGAAGAAGAGGGAGGAAAGTCACACCACAATGTGATGGATTGCCAAATCCCATGAGAATTTCATATTTGGGGTCCAAATACATCATTCAGGCCCAAAGTTCAGTGTCTGTTTTTGCTGCCATTTTGGATGTGTGTGTATGTGTTTGCTGGGGATTGAACTCATTGCTGCCATTCTTCTCTGTATTTTCACAAAGTTTTTTTTTTTGTATGTGGAGAAAGTGTGTAGAGTTTTCAGTCCACAGTCCAGAGAGCTCTAGAGCATGACAGAGGAGTGTGGCAGGCAGGAAACACAGCGCAGATTTTTATACCTATCAAATTCATGGAACGGTAGATTTCAAGTATGTGCAATTTATTAAACTAACTCTAATAAAATTTCAAGCAGAAATAAAAGAACAAAGCCAAACAAAAACTTGAAGACCAAAGTAATGACAATAATAATGCTAAAAGAGATTAATTAATTAAGTGCTTAATTGGCCATAGCCAGTTCTAAAAGATCTACTTTAATCAGAAGGAAAAATGATCTTATATGAAAAGTCCGATGTAAAATAACAAATAATAGGCAAAAAATGGTTAATATTTGGGTAGATTTAACAATCATTAATTTTATAGAGGAAAAGCCATAATGTTTAATCTGGGGGTTAGTATGGAAGAACTAAAATACAGTTCAACAGTAACACACAATTCAGGAGGTGATAAGGATATGGTTAAGTTCCTTATTATTATTTATTAGGGATGTAAAGATAGTGAATAATCGAGACTTTAAATAAATTTACACTTCTTTGGTGAACACTTAAAGAATATAAGTAAAGTATATAACTTTCAAATTAGGGAAAAATAGGATGATTAAAACAAACTATCAAAAGGAAATCAGGAAAGTAGAGAAAATAAACATAGAAAAGATGACCAAAATAAAGATGGTGTTGTAGTTTCATGGCAGTCACGTTACCACAAATTTAGTAGCTTAAAACATAACAAATCTAGTATCTTGCATTTCTTAAAACAAGAAGTTAAAATGGGCTAAAGTCATTGGCATGGCTGCATTTCTTCCTGGAGGCTCCGGGGGAGTTTGTATCTCGTTGCCTTTTCCTGTCCCTGGAAGCCGCCCACTTTCCTCAGCTCATGTCCCACTTGACATACAGCAGCATTGGACTGGGTCGTCCTCCTGCCACCAGCCCTCAGGTTCTCCTGTCTGCTTCTCACATCCACGTTTAAGGACCCCAAGATCACCCCGAGCCCACATGGGTAACTCAGGATAATCTTTTTACTTTAAGATCTGCTAATCAACCATCTTGATTGTTTCTACAACCTAGTTTGTCCTTACCATGTAACATAACACAGGATTCTTGGGATTAGGACATAAGCAACTTCAGGAAGTCATTATTTAGCCTACCACAATGGTGGACATAGTTTCAAATACATAAGAAATTATTATATATGTAAATGGACAAAATAATTCCTTTTAAAAGACAGAGATTTTCAAACTGAATTGCTACACAAAATTTAGCTACATGTTGCTTATCAGAAACATAGTTAATGGAATCTTAGAAATAAAGAAAGGAAAAAGATATACCTGCAAACTCTAATCAAAGGCAAACTGATAAGCTATGTTAATATAGAAGAAATTGACTTGAAGGCCAGAAGGCATTACCAGAAACTGAAACATTACATAATAATGAAAAACTCGTAAGAAAGATATAGAAGTCTAAATTGATATTATCTGATTATATACTTCTGTGATGGATTTGTTGTGATCAACTTGAGCAGGAACGCCCAGCTGAACTGAGTTGCTGTGGTTCTGGGTATATAGAAGATCCACCTGAGGATTGCTGCCGACACAACACCAAGGAGAACAGGAGCAGAAGATAATGGCTGGTTGTTTCCCAGGAGAAGCTCTGTTGTGGCTGGTTTTTCCAAAAGAACTCGGTCGTTCCAGTCGCAGAAGGAGCTTGAGGCCTTGCTGTCATCCAGGACAGCTGGTGTTTGCTTCCGGGGAATTCTGGTCTTCATCTCTGCTGTGAGCATTGTATCCTGCTTCCAGTGTAGATTTTGTCAGTCTTTTAGTGCAGAGGCGGATGTACAAGGAACATTGCTGTGGGCTCCCAGCCCTTGATTGGATCTTTCGGATCTCCAGCGCATAGGTAGATATTCTTCACTCTTCCTGTATTTGGCTTTTGTGTGTGAATGTTGTAACTTCTATTTGTCCTCTATTAAATCTGTTCTCTTGCAAACTACTGACTCTAGAAAAGTAACTAATACAACTTCTAAATGTATAAAACAAAATTTATGTAACTGTATGGAAAAAATGATAAATCTGCTATTATATTGGGAGAGCTTACATCCTTTCAATAAGTAGACAGAAATTAATAAGGATATAGAAGACTCAAAAACATTTATTGGGCTTGATCTAACAGAAACACACACACACACACACACACACACACACAGAGTTTCATCCAAACAGTTAAGGACACACATTGTTTTCAAACCTAAAGGAATATTTACAGAAATTGATCACAAGTGGCTCGTATAAATCATCTTAACAATTTGCCAGTAGTTCACTTCCTAAAAACAATTTTGTCTAACAACAGTTTGATTACATTATAAATTAATAACAGCAAGAAAGAGAACTAGAAAAATCTCATATACTTAGGATGTGCTTCTTACAAAAAAGGCAGAATATTAACACCATCAGGGACAGGGATATGCTTCAGCTTAGACAGTTGCAAAACTTAGAAATGTTCAGATGGAGGGGCCTCTGGAGCAAGGGAGGCAACTCACAAACCCACAGGCCATAGAGTCAATTGGAGACAGCAGTGACTTGGGGCACACGGAAGGGCGCAAACCCTAAAAGCCACTGGAGTGAATACAGCGCTAAGGCAGACACCACACCACTGACTGACCACACCCAGTGGGAAAGGCAGGGCAGGATGCAACATTCACATAGAAAAAGTGGACATGAAAACAAAATAGGCATTAGTTGTAACTTGCTGTCCTCCACCCATATTTGGAAGATTCTAATATCAGGCCCTGTAAAGAAATCTCTCACCCAAACATACACAGGGATTTTTGGATACATATCTCTTTTTCTTTGTTTGCTTTTTGTTTTTGCTTCTTTTTCCTATCTTTTCCTCTTTATTTTTCTGTTTTTCTTTTTTCCCCTTGTTTGTCTTTTTCTGTTACTTTTACCTAATTTTGTTAACTTATTTTAGTCCTTAATTGGATTCTTTTTCTCACTTTTCTCTTTCCCTTTTCATCTTCCTTTTTTTTCTTTTTCAAACTTTATTTCTTCATTTGCCCCTTACCCTGTCCCTCCATTTATTATTACCATTAAACTTTATTAATTTTTAGCTATTAATTTTTGTTATGCTATTATCGTTGAATTCTTTTCCATTGTTAATGGTGGTATAGTTGTTATTTTTATTAGATATTTACTGTATGCCAATACTTGGTTTGTTTTTGTGCCTATGTTTTCATTGCAGATCTCTTTTCTATGGTTAAGGATAATAGAGTTCTGGTTATTATTGTTTCTTACAGTATGTCAATAACTGTTTGGTAGTTGACTTTATTATTGCTGATTTCTTTGTCAATGGTGGCATAGTTGTTGTTTTTGATAGATTCTTACTGTATGTCAATATCTGGTTTGTCTTTGTGTTATCAACATTACTGTGGTTTGTTTCCTCTTCTTTAAGTGGTGCTGAGGTTCAAGCTCCTAGAAAAAGGTTAGACACTAAGAAACTTCTCAAATATTATGCTAAATAAGTTGAAAAAGGGTACAAATGCTTAAACATGACCAAACCCAAGTACACATCACAGGGAGACAAAAATCTATCTAAAAAGATCCCCACAGCAGTGACAGAATTTCTCTACCCTAAGTGATCTTCAACTCACAGAACAAGAACAATAAAAACATGAGAAAGCAAAGCAACAAGATGCTCCCCAAACCCCCTAACTCCCCAAAAGCTGATCTCAGAGACTCTGAAGTAGAGAAAGCTATAGGCAAAGAAATCAAAATCAATTGGTAAAAATGTTTGAAGAGAAAATAGAAGAAACACATAAACAAGTGCATAAGATGTTTAATAAGCTGGAAAATGATTTGATTAAACAGATAAAGAATTTTGCCAATAAAATGTTTGATGAGCTTAAAGATGAAACAAAAAATAAACTAATTGAATTAAGCAAAACAATACAAGGCATGAATGTCCACTTTGGAAAAGAATTAGAAAGTATGGAAAGAAAGCAAGCAGAGATAGATGGTATGAAAAATTCAATGGAAAGCATGTAGCAGACTCACCAATGTGAGCACAAAGTGTAAGAAATAGAAGACAAGTTGGTTGTAGTAGATCATGAACTCCATGATACCTTGAAAATGACAAGACACCATGCAGGCTGCATCCAACAGCTGCTAGAAGACTAAGCAAAACAAAACAACCCCCCCCCAAAAAAAACCCAACCTGAATAAAGGAATTATTACACTTGATCTTAGCCAAAAGGCTGAGAGTGATAACAAAGGAATTATTGATAAGGGAAATAAAAGAAAAATTAGAACACTACAGAACATTTTCCAAATTTAGGGAAAAATTCAATATTCAAGTACAAGGCATATAGAACCCTAAATAGGCACAGCACATCATAATCAAAATAATGCAAAGACAGAAGTCAATAAAGACCTTACAGTAATAGCTCTCAGTGTCAGTGGTCTCAACTCCCAATCCAAAGGCATAGAGTGGCAAATTATTTTAAAAAATAAAATGCAACCATATGTCACCTATAGGAGACACGCCTCATTCAAGCAAGTACAAAATTGAAAGTGAAAGAATGGAAAATGATAGTTTGTTCAACCAGAACCTGGAAATAAGCACAAATAGCTATCTTTTGTATTCAGCAGACTTCAAGTCTCAGTTGATCAGAAGAGACAAAATAGCCACTATATACTGGTAAAGGGAACAATTCAACAGGAGGAGATACTGATGGCAAAGTCTATGCATCACATGTTGGCACATCCAACTTCATAAAACAAAACTACTGGACTTCTAAGGACAGATAGTCATTAATACAGTCACCGTGGGGCACTTTAATACCCTATTCTCACAGTTAAGTCAACCAGACAAAAAATCGAGAAAGAAACGTCAGAATTAAACCATACTATTGAACAAATAGACTTAACAGATATCTACAGAATGTTTCATCCAACAACAGCAGAATACAAATTTTTCTCAACAACACTTGGAAAATTTTCTAAAATAGACCATATCTTAGTCCATAAAACATGCTTAAATAAATACCAAAGACTTGAAGCAATTTCTTGCCTTCTATCAGATCATAGCACAACAAAGTAGAAATCCACAGCAGAAAAAGCCACAGAAACTGTGCAGACACATGGAGACTAAATAATCATTACTGATTAATCAATGGATCACTGAAGATATCAGGGAAGAAATAAAGAAGTTCCAGAATCAAATGACAATAGAAGCACAACATACCAAAACCTTTCATTAGGACACAATGAAAGAAGTTCTAAGAGGAAGTTTACATTTGTAAATGCACACATGAAAAGAATAGCGCAATCCCAAATAAATAACCTAATGATGCATTTCAAAGTCCTAGAAAGACAAGAACAAACCAAATCTGAAACTAATAGAAGGGAAGAAATTATATAGATCAGAGCAAAAATTAATACAATTGAGACTAAAAAATCAATACAAAGGATCAATGAATCAAAGAGTTCATTCTTTAAAAAAATGGGAAGGGGATGTGAGGATGGGAGGGAGATGAGAGGAAGATGGGAGGGAAATAAAAAGGATCAAGTTGTGATACGTTGTGCACCAATTCCCCCATGATGAGTATATTTACTGTGCATCACAAACATATACTAATAAAAACTTGAGGGGGAAAAATCCCAAAATGACAGAATGTTGATAATTGTTCAACTGGATTCTGAGTCCATGATGACTTATTATACAAGTCTATTTTGGGAATCTTTGAAACTTTTCAAAATGAAATTAAAAATACATTGTCTATATTTATAAAATAATCCAAATCTCATAAATCATAGAAAATATATAGAATTTATAATATATAGAATTTACATATAATTCTGTCACACATCAGAATTTGTTACCTTTGTTACTTAAAACATTTTTAGCTTCATACACTTATGTTAGAAGATAGACATATTAGCACCAACAAGCTCGGTGTCTAAGAATTAGGAAAAGATGAATAGAATAAATCATAAGAAAATGCATGAAAAGTACAAGAAAGGGAGCATGGAAGAGTAAGCTAGAAAACATACACTAGAGGAGATTATAAAAGAGTAATCAAATTGAGTACTGATGGGAAGATTGATTATGGCAGGGGGAATGAAGGCCTTTGTCACACCATCCTGAAGTCTTTCAGATGAGGACATTGTGCCCCTGCTAGTCTGTGGCCTTGTGATTACAAGCAGGAGAAAAACACTGTTGAGCAGTTAACAGAGGACTTGGGACAGGCAGTCTGTTGAGGGGTCATCTGAGAACAATAGCAGTTAGCATCCATTACCTTCTGAGAAGCAGAATTTGGGTTGCTGGAGAATGTGACAATGAATGGAAACTGAGTCTTGGTATTTATAGTACTATCTCCTGGGCAAACAGGAGCTCTTTCTCTACTGCATCTAAAGAGTTCCTGGGTCCTTTCTGGATCATCTAATTCAAACTGTCAGGTAAAGAGTTCCTGGGTCCTTTCTGGATCGTCTAATTCAAACTGTCATTTCCTACACTGAGGATTAAAAAAATGATAAAAGGCACAAGCACAATAATAGGACTATGAAAGGGGGTGTAACTATAAGTTCTTCAAAGATTTAAAATAAAATAAAATGGAATAAAGACTTTATCCTAATATTTGAAGACTTAAATAAAATGGACGTGTTCCTAGGAGAATGTGGCTACAGAAATCGTCTAAGGATCTTACCTAGCACCATGCATTTTTCCCACTAAGACACCTCACAGCCTTCTTGCACTTAGCAGCACTCCAGCACTGTGCTTAGGAACATTTTAAACAATGAATCACCACTAAAAAGCACAAAAACGTGGAAAATGTGACAATGAATGGACTTTGAAATGGACAGTTATTTGCAGTATGCGAGGTGAAACAAGGCTGAGGTCACTGTGTGCCCTCAGCTAGGAAACTGCCTGTCAGATGGCTCTCATTTCCCCCTTCTCTCTGCTCATGCCCTGTGCGCATAGGACTCCAGATGTATCAATTTGTGGCTTATAAATAAGTTGTATCCAGTAGGTGAATTTGCAAATACAAAATTATAAATAATGAGAATTGACTGTATTCCCTTAAAGATCAGGAGGACAATGATAGAGGCCTTTGTCAAACCAGGGAGATTTGGAAAAGAAAAGACACAATTTTCATTTATGCTGACCATGACTATGTATATGGGAAACCCAAAACAAACCTGTAATAAAATGAATATAGTTAATTGGAAGTTAGAAATAGTGTCTCATAAAAAATATCAATATACAAAACTTCATCAGTTGTCATTCATTTGCCATAAACATTTGGAAAATGTCATTTAATAAAATATCATTTATGATAGCAGTAAAAATATATCAAGATCTTAGGCAGAAAACTCTCAAAGGAAGTAAAAGATATTTATGAAAAAACTTATTAAACTTTTATTTAAACACATTTAAGAAGATGCTAGTGTTTTGAGGACTCTCCATACTGATTTGCATAGTGGTTGTACTGAAGTGTCTATTCATTCCGGCTGCCCATCTGTTGGCTGGGTGTTTTATTTGTGGGGGGATCTAATTTTTTTGAGTTATTTATATATTCTACATAATAGTTCTATGTCCGAGGTGTAGCTGGCAAAATGCTTTTCCCATTCTGTAGGTTGTCTCTTCACTCTTTTTGGTTGTTTTCTTTACTGTGCTTTTCTTTGCTGGACTTTTTAATTTGACGTAATCCCATTTGTTAACTCTTGATGTTATTTGTTGCGCGATTGGGATTCTGTTCAGGAAAACTTTACCTACACCTATGACTTCAAGAGTTTCATCTTCTAGCAGGTTAGGTGTTTCTGTTTTAATATTTAGTTCAGTACACACTGAGACATATTTGAAAAAAGAAAAGAAAAGAAAAAAAGAAAGAAAAAGAAGATGCTAGTAAATAAAGACTATATTGTGTCAATGGATAAGAAAAAAACTAAGTAAGCAAAGAAGTTGTTTCTCTCCAAATTTAATGTCCAAATAATGCAATTCTGTGTTTTGGGTTATTTTGTTTTGTTTGAACTGGATGAGCTGGTTTGAAAACATATCCATGAACAAAAGAGCAAGACTAGCCAACACATTGCTGAGGAGGAAGCTGGATGCTTTGGCTTTCCAGAAATGTAACAAGAATTTTGACAGTGCGAGTGTGTGCTGGGTGGAAACATTTATGGGTGCAACTAAATCGAGTGTCCTGAAACAGACCCAGATACACAGGCCTTAGGCATTGCTAGTTAGTGGGTAAAGGACAGACTATTAAATGGTGCTAGTGAAACTGTGATGTAAGAGAGAGACACAGAGAGAGACTGAACTCGTATCTCATACAACATAACAATCCATTCTAGTTAGATAGTTATGTGTGAGAGATAAAATCATAAAACATTCAGAAGACAAAACATTTTAAATGATCTTGTTACAAGGTTTCTTAGACAAGACAAAGGTCACATTTTGATGAGGATACAGAACAACTTGAACATATTCTGCATGTATACTGTTAGAGATACACATTCTTATAACTACTTTAGAAAATAACACTATGTTTAGTAAATTTGTTTGTTGTTGTTGTTGTTGTTTGTTTTTTGAGACAGGGTCTCAATAGACAGTTCAGGCTATCTTTGAACTTGCTATGTAACCCAGGCTGGCCTTGAACTTGTGGTGACCCTCCTGCTTCAGCCTACTGAGTGCTGGGATTACCGGCTTGCACCACCACCCCCAGCTGTTCAGTAAATTTGATTTTTTTGTTTGTTTGTTTAAGAGAAGACAATTTATTTAGAAGAGTGGGGGTAAAAAAGAAAGGAAGGAAGGAAGGAAGAAAAAGAGAGCATTTCTATTAATAGAATGATTAAGTAAATTGTGGTATATATGTGTAACAGAATACCGTAGTGATAGGAAATAAATTATAGTTACACACAACAATATGATGAATCCTGATGGAAAAAGCAAATCTTAGAAGAATAACCACAGTATGATTACATTTGTATGACATTTTAAAGATACAATTTGGACAAATGCATAGAGATACAAATACTGACTACAATTACAACTATAAACAAAAAAGCAAAGGAGTGATTCCCAAATTAAAAATAATCCTTTATTCAAAATATTTTATCAGTAATGGTAACTCTTTTCTTAAAGGGGTTGCCGTGTTGTTATTCCTTATACCTTTTTGGTGTATATAAAGTATTTAATTAAACAACCAAAAACAAAACAAAACAACTCCCCCCAAGACCCCAAATCTTTCAAATAATTGCCAAGGCAGACAGTATACCTGGAGGCCTTGATAGGATGCTAACCACCCTTGAGCTTGTTTCGGCATTTTGACACACATCATCTTACTAAAGTCTTACAATACCCCTTTAAGACAAGTCTTATTAATCTAATTTTGTAGCAGAGACATTGCAACACAGAGAAGTTATGAAACTTAATGGGGAAAAGTATTTAAGATGGAATGGGAATTCAAATCTTCCCTTGTTTTTCAAACTTGTGCTAAAGGTTGAATCAGGTGGGGGAAAATGAAGGTATGGAGTTCGCCTTTTGGAAATGGGTTCTCTTTAACCCAGAGAGGCCGGCCCGTGCATTGTTACCGTGAATGGCAACTTGCCAAAGGAGAGGGGCTACTGTACCTAGTCCAAAAAGATAACAAGCGGTCCCAAGAAGGGAGACCCTGTGGGGGAGAGGGGCAAACAGAATATAGCACAGTCTGCATGCCAGGAAGCAGATAGTAAATGTCCTGTGAAACTCCCAAGGTGAGTAATGGTGAGTTAGGCTGTTTCACAGCCCTGTAAGGTGGGAGAGTCAGTCCCAGGCAAAACAAAGCTGACGCTGCAAAGGCGCAGACTGCAAATTTCGCTGGCTGTCCCAAGAGGCTGTTCTCTGCAGATAAGGCCGTTCATCAGTGCCTGGGCCCCCTGGCTTCCAGAGGCGGGCAATTAGCATTACTCACGGAGAAGAAGCCTCTTCTCAGAGTTTCATCTTGCCAGTAGTGAGCTGGGGTGAAAACAACTTAGCAGGGGTGATTTAGGGCATCAGAATTCAGCAACAAGAGGCGCTTTCTGATAGGCTGTGTTTACTAGAAACGCTGGAAATGCTTTTTCCTTTGGGCAGGCCTTATTTTGTGCGAGATGTTGTGAGAAATCTGCAGTTTCTGCTTTGCTTTCCCCCTGTGGCCCATTTTGCTTCCAATAACCACCTCTCTAAACTTGGCACTGAGAGTGAAGGTGTGACATTTCACAAAATCTTAGCCCTAACACACTTAGGTTTTGAAACGAGACTTGAGAAATATTCAGTGCTAAATCTTCCAAGCAGCCATTTGCCTACATTAGCCAGGCAATAAAACCTTAGTTTCTATGCTTACTTTCATTCCTTGGATTTCATTTCTATTATCTGTTGAAATTTCCTTCACAGTAATATAAACCTTTATTCCCTAGAACTGGGGTGGTAGCCAGTTAAATTCTTATTTAGTTGTGGATCATCCTCCCCATGTTCTGCTTGCTTAAAAAAACCCCAAATTCCCCCAAAACAACCAGCTTGGTTCCCCTCACTATCGTCTCCTGGGTGGAAAATGCTGCTTCACTTTGCTTCATGCTACATAATTGAACTTTCTGGATGAGAAGTTGCACCTCAGACGTTTAGCTGTGGTTTTCACAGTCAGTAAATGAATAAATTGAAGCGCTTGCTAACAGCTGAGGTTTCTGAGCCTAGGAATCATTTTGTCTTGGTCACATGACTTCATTTCCCACCTCTCCCTTTTAAGACTGAGGTAAACTTAGTGGGTGAATCCAGTTTCTTTTTCTTTCCATTAAAATTTGAAAATTAATCGTGATGGTCAAGCAACTGAAAATAATTTCATCATAGTAGCAATTTTCATCCTTACAGAATTTGAAGAGTTAGAAACCAATGGAACTACAGGAGTTTCTCATGCCCAGATCCTCATTTTTTTTAAATTGGTCAAACATACATAAGACGAAATGTCCATTTTAACTATTTTAAGTGGCATTAAGTACATTTATAATGTTTTTCAACCATTATCACAATGTATTTCCAGAACTTTTTTATCATCCCAAACAGAAACTCTATTCTCACTGCACAGTAACAGCCTGTTCTCCCTCCTCCCAATCCCTGGCAACAACATTTTACTTTCCATCTAAGAATTTGATTATTCTAGGTTCCTCACATAAGTGGCACCATAATATACGTCCTTTTATGTCTGGCTTATTTTATTTAACATAATATTTTCAAGGTTATTGATATCATAACTGGTATTAGAATTTCATTTTTATGGATGAATAATATTCCATTGTGTATATATGATGTATTTGGTTTATACATTAGTTATCGTTTTAGGTCTAAAATGTCCCCCAAAAGTCTCATGTGTTCCGAGGTAGGACTTTTGGAAAGGGATTGGATTATGTGGTACATGCTCATTAGTCCATCGATGAGTTCACAGCTGAATGTGCTGTTAAGAGGTGGAGACTTACTGAGGAGCTGGGTCACTGGGGAGTTGACCTGGAAGGGTATATTTTTGTCCCCGATCCCATCTTCTCTCTCTGGCTGTCTTGCTGTCTCTCCTTTTCCAGCTGCTGTGACGTGGACAGTTCTCCTCTGCCTTGCCAGTCTGCCTTGGAGCTAGCTGACCATAGACTGAAACGTCTGAAATCGTAAACAAAAATAAACCTTTTAAACTGTGTATGTATTTGGTGCCAGAAACAAAAAGCTGACTAATACTCCTTTCATCTGTTGATGGGTACTTAGGTGGGTACCATCTCTGAGCTATTGTGAATAATGCTGCTATGAAAATTAGTGTACAAGAATAAGCCCCTTGTTTCAAATATTTGGGTATTCACCTAGAAGTGGAATTGCTAGCTCCTTATTTTAAAACTCACAGGCAGAGAAGCTGGCTGTTTATATTGAATGATGGCAGACAGGCAACGCCTTAACCTCTAAAAATGAATCTCTCTAGTGCAGGGGATTTTAGAAGTCTGGGAAAGCTAGAGGGAATAGGAAAATACTCCTTTTTTCCTATAAATGACTGAAGTTTATCTTTCTTTATGGCAGGAAAGCACTCCACTGTGTGTAAATACCACATTTTCTTTGAGACCATAATGTTAAGTGAAGTAAATCAGACACAAAGGTTAAATATTGCATGGTTTCTCTTACGGTATACAAAAAATCCAAAATATAAATAAAGAGTAAAATAAAAGACAGATAATAGGAAATAGGGAGCTAGATCTTTTGCAAATGGGTAGGGGACCAAGAGATGAAGGGTGGGGTGGTGGAAAGGGATGAAAAAAGAATTGAGCTGTGTTGTATACATGTACCAACTCCTTATAAGGAATGTGATTGTTATGTACTGCAAATACATGCTGATAAAAACTTAAAATTAAAAAAGAAATACTCCTTTTGTTGAGTTGACTTGGAGAGAGCACTTAAAATACCTGTAGACATTACCTTTCCCATCTGCAGTTAAAAGTGGTCTACCGAGCTGAGTACAACCAGAATCAGAAACTACTACAATTATCCCGGGAATGATAGATCCAGCTCTTTTGTTTAAATTCAATAAGTGTGCTTGCCTTGCAAGAGCAAGGCCCTGAGTTCGATCCCCGGTACCACAAAAAAAAAAAATAAATAAATAAATAAATTCAATAAGTTTAGATGTGATCAAAATAATAATCCAGTTTGAACAGATGACAAGGTTTATCCACAATCCCTCGTCAGGATTGTGGAAACAAGTGGAAGATTTGAGACCAATCACTTTTTCTGGTGGTTCTACTCACTGCCCTGCCCAACAGGGAGAAAAATATGAAAAGAACAAATACATGACATCAGGTTCCCAATTTTTTCAACTCCATACCTACCTTTGGAAACTCAAGTTTAAAATTTAAGGTGGGGGGCTGGGGATTTAGCTCAGTGATTAGAGTGCTTGCCTTGCAAGCACAAGGCCCTCAGCTTGATCCCTGGCACCACAAAATAAAATAAAATAAAATAAAATTTAGAAAATAAATAAATAAATAAAATTTAAGGTGGAACCACTGAACAAGTTGTGTCTTATAAATGTTGAGACTTGCCGTGATTTATTTTGTGGATGCTGTGTAAAACAGAACCTCTGAATGTTTTGAAGCAATTAGACCAGCTCTACAAATACTTACGGAGCACTACTATGTGACCAACACTGCTTGACACCTTGGAGGTATAAAGGTGAATGGGATGTGTTCCTCTCCAGAGGCTTATGTCATAGAAGGTCGGTCGAGGCCAGAGCCAGATCTCTTTAACTGTTTAGACAAATTACTTACTGTATAATGCTATGCATAGCCCCTAAGCGAGATTATATATAGTCAGACTATATATGACCTGCACTATGATAAGAAGAATTTACGAGGAGGAAAAACAAATATTTATGAACCAGGAGCTTAATGAGTATCATTTCATTTCATTGCAAAGTGTGCAAATAAACTGATTTTACAGAGACAGAAACTAAGACGTGGTGAGGTTAAAGAACTTGCCCACAGCTACACATCTGTAAAAGCAGGGCTGGGGTAGGAATCCACCCCTCAGCTCTCCAGAACCTAAGTAACTTCCACTGTACCCTGCTCTATAATGCTTTCAAATACAAGAATTCACCCACAAATTAATCTCATCCTTGTTATGCAATCCCAGTGCTTCTGAGCAGGACATTGAGATAATTTAGTTAAGTGATGAATATATATATGAAAGAGCCTTCTTATGCTTGCTTGCTTGCTCACTTTCTTTCTTTCTTTCTTTCTTTCTTTCTTTCTTTCTTTCTTTCTTTCTTTCTCTCTTTGCCTATTTTAGGTGAAACTGGTAAGATTTTGTTCTGAATTATCACAGGAGAGATTGGGGATTTTGTGTGCCCATGAGTTATTTGCTCTATTGAATCATCGCTCTGACCCTAAAAAGTCATAGTTACAATAATCACTTAGTGTAATTGAGGAAGAGATAAAGCTATCACTCACTGAGTGGTAACTATGGCATTATATGAGTATATAGATAAAATATGTTCTACTGCAATAATCCCTATTTTTTTAACACTTCTAGGTCACTCATCCTCCCACTCATTCCAATTGTGTTACAGACTCTGACAGCTGTCACCCCTATAGGAGTAAGAGGTTTCTAGAACGTAGTTCATACCCAGTAGTTTTTATTTAATTGTGTGCCTGAGTGCCACAACTATGATAGTTACTTCATTGCATCCTTAGACACTTAATCTTCACAGTATCCCTGGGAAGTTATATATTCTCATTTTTATTTGAGGAAATGAGGTGAAAAGACAGGGATACCATAAACAAATAGCAATCTGAGATTACACATTATCCTCTGATGACTCTATTCACTGCTCTGCCTAAGAGGGGTTGGAAGAAGTGCTGAGGCCCAGAAAGTCCAAGGGAGCTGTTATCCATGGACAGGTCCCCAATATAGGGTGGGACAGATGTTAATTGAACATAAATATATTTGTATGAATTATTGTCCCTGCCTAGTAGACCTCTGTGCTCCTGCAAAGGAGGTGGTCATCTTGCTCCTCTCTGCTTTCCTGGTGTCCTCTTCTCTTATGTGTGAGGTGGCCCTTTATACCAAAGAAAAGATGCTCCTGTAGGGGCCTCTGGGATCTTCTATACTAAGGCCCTTACAGCAGTTACTCACACAATTTTCTTTCCTTCCTGTCATTCTTCTTACTATATGTCAGGCCCTCAGGGATCTTATAGTCAAGGGAGAAGGACAGGCATCTGGATGATTCCGTGTAATGTGCCTTACAAAGGTACAGTCACCCACAGATTTAGTACATAGTTAGCCCTTGATATCATCAGGGCATTGGTTCCAGAACCCCCAAGGATGCCAAAATTTGTGGATGCTGAAGTCTCTTCTATAAGATGGCGTGGCATTTGCATATAAACTACATATATCCTCCTCTGTACTTTAAATCATCTGTAGATTATTTTTAATACTGGATACAAGGTAAATGCTACGTAAATAGTTGTTATACTGAATTGTCTAGGGAATAATGACAAGAAAAGAAGTCTGTACATGTTCAGCACAGACCAACTATTGTACGCCTCACTACATTTCAATTCATAGTGGGTTTAACTGCAGACGCAGAACCTGCAAATGTGAAGGGCTGACTGTATGGTTTGGAACAATTGAGTGTTGATGGACTCTCTCATGATGATAGCACACTTCCCCAAAACACTGTTTTGACCTCCCTGATTGCATTCTGGCTAGTCAGGAAAAAAATGAATATTTTTATGCAATTTTATCACAAGTTATTTACTACTTTTTATTTCCAGTAACAAATCATCTTCCTCTGATGCCTCATGCTCCAAGTGGCTCTGGTGACAGTGGAGTTGGGTGACTCTTGCACGGTGCTGTGCAGGGGTTGATGGTGCTGCCATTCTTGGTGTTTTAGAAAGGAGATTCAGAAGGCATAAAGCCACGTATAAATAAACTTGAGTTTTATTTATAGCTTTGCCTAACATTTAAGTGTAATGCTCAGGGCTTTAAGCAACATAAAAGCATCTTTACATTCCTAGAAGCAACAATATTTTCAGTGATAGTCCCTGGAAAATTCATGTGGCCTGTGATGGATTTGTGAGTGGTAGGGAAATGGAGCTGTGGGGTAGAGAGGGGTCAGCGGCAAACTCATCTTCTCACTTTCCCCTGCAGCATTTGAAGTGGTGGGGCCCTGTTTGCATTAGAAGCATGGAGCTGA
The DNA here is from genome assembly GCA_004026905.1 of Hystrix cristata. Classification (NCBI taxonomy): domain Eukaryota; kingdom Metazoa; phylum Chordata; class Mammalia; order Rodentia; family Hystricidae; genus Hystrix; species Hystrix cristata. The sequence goes on along the minus strand of PVJO010009706.1, from coordinate 19,220 downwards.
GGCCATGGGTATTAGTGACAGGGCTGAGTGAATACTGGTTATATGATCCCCGTGCTGTATTTTATCTAAACATGGAGGCTGTTTCATACAGAAGCAGGAAGTTACAGTGGAATTTGCTGAATAAATTCCACCATCAGACTATACACTCAGCCAAGAGGCAATGGAAAATATCCGTTCCTTTTGTCCATTCCAGAAGAGGGAAGAAATGAAAACATTGTCTGCTAGCAGAAATGCAGTTATGTAATTTATAGTCCAAAGTTGAGTTTTGCCATTCTTTATCTTGGGTTCTGGAAACAGTCTATCCTTGAGAACCCCTAGGCCCAGGGCCTGGGGTAACCAACCAGGGTAACAGGTTGTGCCTCAGTTTCTTTAGTTGCCATATGGCTGCTGTAGCTGGCATGCTTCTTTCATGCACTCTTTGCTATTGGAAGAATTCACGATTAGTAATAAAATTCCTAGAAAGTTCTTAAAGCTCCTAGGAGAAAGATCTCATTTAAATGAATTACAACACAGTTGAAGACTAAATGTTTCCCATCTTCCCAGTGTCTGGATTGAGTCATCTCCCTTGACACATTTCCTTTAAGAATTATATGATCTCTTAGTAGCATAACAATGCAATTGGGACATTTCAATAAACTGTGGAACTCATTCATTCATTCATTCACTCACTCAATGAACATTTTTGAACATCTGCTGTATGCCAGCTATGGCATTCCCATTAGCTGTGGGAATTATCAAGAGCTCTAAAGTGGTTCCTGGGCATAGAAGTTCTTGTGATAGAGTGTTTGAGCATGAAATGTTACATTTATCATCACAACAGCTCACGGGAGTAGATATCATTATTGACTCTATTTTACTGACAAAGGAACCAAGCCTCAGGAATGTCAACTGCTGAGGACTTCATGTAAAGCTTACCTCCAAATTTCATTCTGTTTCCAAAGCTCTGTACTGCATTTTCATTTTGTACAAACTTCAGTTACTAGATTTAGTGAAAATAGACCAACCAAATGTAAATATAGAAACCAGACTCTTGGTATTTGTAGACTTAACTTTTCTGGCTTTGATTATTTGCTAAACTATTCTTGGGCACCATTAACAAATGAGCTAGAAGAGTCTTGACTGAGAAGCTTCAACTTTCCAAGACACGATCTAAATCTCTTGCCCTAAGAGGCTGGGGAGTGGGAGCTAACGCTTCACATTCAGAGAGGTTTACCTGGCATCTGCTTCTTCTGTGACTGTTTCCACCTGTTGTCCTTCATGTGATTCATAGTGAAAACGCTACAGTGGCCTGCTCATTATCAAGTGTTTTGGAAACAGGACTTTCAAGGGAAAATGTCAGGAGTTTTCCATGGTGAAGGCCAATATATTACAAATTGCTAACATGGAAATGATCGAGTTAAATTTGAGAATTTGGAGATGAAATTCAATAACCCAGGGAGTGACAGATCCTAGTGGCTCACGGCGGTCTTCTTTACTGCTCTCTCCTCTGTATAGGAATGGTGCGCAGGACTCTAGTTTGGGTCACTTTGGATGAGAATTGAGTAATTGTGCTCTCCGTTGTGCATGACCTTCAGATAAATTCTTCAGGGCCCTGAAGGATCCACAGCTTCCCGTGGTTACTTCTTTCTCATTCAGAATGGTTAGCTGGGGTGAGTATTATGAGGAATAGACAGTTTTATGTGTCCTTAGCAATAATTTTTAAATTTGAAATAGTTTTTTTTTTTATAATTAGCTATGTGTTATGAGATTAACAGAATGAGCAGGTCATTCCCAGATAGATCTGTGTTTGCATCTACTCTGCTCCTCATCACTTCTAAGATTCTAATCTAGAAGGCAGTCCCTAACCCTCATGGCTTCATCAAGCCCATTTATATCACATTCTAGTCCATCAAGTCCCATTTCCAAAAAGGGCCCCATTTGGAAGAATTATGATGGAAGGAAATTCTTCCAATATTGAACCTCAGAAATCACTGTTTAGAATAGGAATTAGGAAAATACAACTCTCAATATCAGCTAAGGGGAGTTCTAATAGAGTAGAAAAAATGAGAGATGATGTTTGCAGTACACCAGCTCCAGAATCATAAAGCAAAGTATGGAATGTTGGGTTGAAAGCAGAGAAGGAATAGCTCAATAGTCATTATTTCCAGAAACTATTCTAATGAGTGGGATTCACAGTCTCTGTGATTCAACAGTGTCATATGCTCTGCCAAAAAAGAGTAGTTTTGAAAAAAAGAATCCGACTTTTTGCCATTAGTGAAGCTTCTCGAAGATATCTTTACTTACCATATGCTAATATTTTGTAACCATGGAGTTTTTATTTGACTAAACATATAGATACGCTCCTTCTTGGTTGTAAGTAAACATGGCACTTTGATTTACTTATCTTAAAATGACCTACTTTGCTATTCATTCCTATTGTGCATAAGAATTGAGAAATGCCTTTCAGAGGTCAAGAGCAAGTCTGTGTCATCACCTGGCACAAATCACAGGCTGAATATCTTCTGTTCAGCTCCTTCTTTGCCCAAGAGAAGGGAACAAAACAAAACACTTCTTAGTTTTTCGTGACACTGGCCTCATTCTTAGAACATTGCAGTGTTTCAGTGCTGGGTCTGAGTGATATCAAAAATTCTTTAAGTGCAAATAAAAATGCTGCTTCTGCAAATGTGAACACCTAAATATTAATCAAAGCTTTGCTGCAGTCCTCCGGAAATGCATAATGAGATTTCTTAGCTGTCAATCATTGTAATTCTGACAGCTGTAAGAAGATTCTGGTTTCATGTGTACTTCTCAGTGATTTGGGGCCTAAAGCAGCAAGTGTCGTCCTTTTTAAAAGACAACTTGCACACTATCAACCAATTTCTTCCCATCTGGAAGGGGAAGCATCCTGTAAAGTGGTCTAGCAAGAGTGAGGCCTTATAGGAACTGGGATAGCTAAGGTGTTAAATTCTTCTCTTTCCTACCTGCACCCATTCTTCAAAGGAATGATGAGTTCCAATTGCGAATGGTCATTAAGAGTGACCTCTTAGTACAAGATCGTCTAATAAGGAAAGACAGAGTGTTTGCACTTGGAAGTTTTACTCAAATTCTAAGGGAAATCTCTCCAATAAGAGAAACTACTTATGTGTCTATTCTCAGTAACAGAACATATTTACTGCCATCTCTTTTGAGATAGTGAAATACTCTTTAAATTACCCTCTCTCCTTAGTAAATCTGAGCAGAAAATAAACTCTGTTGCTAATCAATTTGCAGAGCCTGAAACCATATCTAGTCACCACTTAAGTTCCTGTCAGGGAAGAACAGCAGGTAAGAAGCTATTTGGGATTTATAGTGCCACTTCTATAGGTGAAATCAGAGTCATAAAAAAGAAAGAAGGTAAGTAAAGGAAAACAATTTAAAATCTGAATTTCATTACTCTAGACTAAAATAAAGACACCACCTTCATCATTGCTGAAAAACTAAAACTTCAGCCTTTCCCCGAGGCCATTATCCAATCAAATCTCTGACTAAATACCTCTGACTAAATAGACCTTGGATAGCTTGAGTGTCCTCTCTCCCTGACTCAGGGTGCTGATTTCATACGTAAGTGTGCTATTGGGAGGGGGATGAATGCCTTTGAAGGGTGTATCTTATTCTTGACCCTTTGTCCTTGGCTCTTTCCTTTTATCTCTGCTTCTTGGCTGCCATGAGATGAGCAACTTTCCCCTGCCATGACCCTACCGTGATGATGTTCTCTCACCTCTGGCTCAAAGTAATGGAGCCACAGTACCATTAACTGAAACCCCAGAAACCATGCACCCAAATAAACCTTTCCTCTCTTAGGTCAGCTTTCTCAGCAATTCTATCACAGTGACAGAAAGCTGACTAACACTTTTAGTAATACAAAGTGTCATCCTGGGGCTTTAAAGTTCTGTAACAAGGATCAAGACTCACTCTCATGGCAGACACATTAAAAACAATTTGGCAAGTTTTTCTTACCCAAATCGCCTTAGATTATCGCTCTCCCTTTTTCATCTTTCCCTGCTTTCTTTTCAACTTTATTTGGTCACTAAAGGCAAAGTCTCATTGAAGGCAGGAAAAAGGAAAGAACATTAAGCCAGTATCTGGGCCTTTCTGGCAGTCCTGGTCATGATTCAACAAACAAGGCCCAGGAAAACCTCACTGGCTTGCTCCTATTAGACAAGTGGCCAGTTGGAGGCAGTGGGAAGGCTCATGTTGGAGGCTGTTTGTAGACCATTCCATGTGGAGAAGGATTGCTGTTCTTCACCTCCCTCTCCTCCTTCCCCCTCTACTCTGAGAGAGATGAGACAAAACAAGACAAAACCTTCTCTTGGTTTTATCCTTCTTGACCTTTGAGTCATTCCCCTCCACTCGTTACTATCTCCTTGTCCTCTCTGACAGACACACGTGGCTCTCTCTTAACAGAAAAACAAAATCATTTATTGAAATGTGCTGCCCCTTCAGGACAACTGCATTGCTGTTTTTTCCTTCACACAGTGTCCAGTCTTGGATTTCTCTTTAGCTGTTCTGGGGATGTGATTTACCCTCCTTCCTCTCAGCTGCAGTAGCAACAAGACAGTGACTCCTGCCAGAGATGTGAAGCCGAAATGAGATCTGGCATTTAAGCGCCCAGCAAAGGACCAGGCTGGAGGTAGCAAGGATTTCTCCTTCTTTCCTTGACTGTCCATTTGTTGCTTACACCTTTGAGGGGCAGCCTTCTTTGTTGACCCTCTGGTCTGTGTTACAAAGGTAAACACCACCCCTCTCTAGCAATCTTGCCTTTGCAATTTCCATGATGCAGCATTACCTCGATGCAGTTGACAAAACAGCTCACAGAATTTCTCTTAAAATTCAGGTCAAAATAGCCAGTGTTTTGCCTTCAATACAGAATCGGTGCTACTTCAGGGTTCCTGCAGTCTTGGGCTTGAATCCCCAGAACTCTAAAGAACTGTATTTTGGGGACTGCTCCCAAGTAGCTTTTATTTCAGTGCAGGAAATGTGTTGTAGAAATCAGAGGAAAGCCCTGGCCTAATCTTCAGAGTTGAGTTCTGTGAAGTTATCTCTATTACTTTGGGGGTGAGCTCATCAAACATGAGACTGATGGGAAGTGTATTTGGTGTCCCTTGTCTCCCTCTTTTACTGACTTGGAACCTGTTACCACCATTGAGCCCCATCTTTCATTTTTGACCAGGGAGACTGAGTTATGGGGCAGGGTAGTCACACCAGTCCAGCAGCAGCCATTTGGTAAAAACATGAACCTCAGTCTTGAGGTGGCTCTGCGACACCTGCAGGCTGGGGACAGATTGTCTGCAGACAGGAGGCCAAATTATGTGTTCTATATAAACAAAGGTGTTTGTGGAAGAAAGCCAGAAAATAGAGTGCGTAGGCTGACTGGCAGCTCAACAATGGGTGGAAAAAGAGACTGGAAATCTGGTTGTGTAGGTAAGAGATGAGAGAATGGAAAGTTAAAATAAATACATGGTGCAGATAGGCTGTTCCAGGAAGAAGCCTGCCTAAAAACAAGTGATGGGTTAGTTGGTAAGTGGCCACCAGGTCAGGAGGGAGCTGGGGGATTTTTGTGCACACGGAGGTCCCTTATTGTATGGCTCTACCTACCACTGAGTGAAGGGTCTGGAATATTGGACAAAAACTTTGCCAACTCTAGGACTCAAAAGTAAGATTGAGAGGGAGATGGGGTAGGTAGTGGGTCTCCAATCTGAGGAGGAAGTAGAGTAAATGTTAGAGGAGAAAATAGATTCGAAGACCACTAACCGTGAGACACTGGGTCTAAGTGAACACATTTACAAATGAAGGGGCTGTAGCTGGGGAAGTTAAATGCTGTCTCAGAATGTTGCTGGGTGTTGGAGGAAATCACACTGGCTCTCTTCCTTGGTTATCCACGTGTCATGGATGCATAGTGCCCTCCTAAAACATACATCCCTAGAACCTGTGAATGAATGTGACTTTGTTTGGCAAAAGAATCCCTAGAACCTGTGAATGAATGTGACTTTGTTTGGCAAAAGAATCTTTGTAGGTGCGATCAAACTCAGATGTCATAATGGAGTGGCTGGCCTTTAATCTGATGTGACTGGTGTCCCTATAAGAGGACAAGAGGCATGTGCACACAGGGAGAGGTCATATGAAGATGGAGGAAGAGATAAGAGTGGTGCTTTCATAAGCCAGGGAACGCCAAGGATTGCTGGCAACCACCAGAGCTAGGGGATCAGTAGAGAACAGATCCTTTCTTTGGAAGCTCCAAAAGAAACCAGCTTTGCCTATACTTTGATTCCAGACTCCTGGAGAACAGAATAAATTTCTGTTGTTTTAAACTATACAGCTGTGGTCCTTTGTTACAGTCCTAGCAGACTAATATATCAGGCTGAGGAACATATGCCCAGGTAAAGTGTAGGATCTCCTTACAAGCACAGCAGAGGCACAGCCACATTTGCTGGCTTCCTATAGAGTCTAGATCCACAGATGGACTCATCTTCTACCAGCTCTAGGCTGTGTGATCTGAGCAGGTGATGGGGTCAGAGAGAGCCAGGACCAGGACAGGTCTGGTGACTGCCTCCTTTTACAAGGTCTGTATCTGAGTTGCCAGGCTCCTTGCTCAGTGCTGCTCCCGATCTGAGTCACCGTTCTGATGTCCACGCCAATGCAGTGCTTCTAAACTTACAGGGGCTTCTGCCCCATCCTCCTGTCTAATCTACCCTGGTGGGTGGCAGGAACATTGCTGATGTGAGGTGCCTTTGCTCCCCGCTCTCTGAGGCAGCCGTGTGAACTCCTCAGATCCCATCCAGTCCCTGCCAGGCTCTTTGCCCCCACTTGTGCTTACCTCTAGTCTAGCCCCATCCAGCGCATCTGAAAAGACTTCAGCATGTCACCTCCAGATTGTGGGATCTTGGCACTTCCCCACCAAGAGCACCTGGACTGCACATGCCCTTGATCCCTGCACTCTGTCCTTGGTACCACAAGTCCCCTTCACTGAAAAGGTTAGAGTGGAAGTGTAAGGCATACAATTCTAGATGCACCGGTAAGAAAATCTGTACTCCAAAGATCTGGTGCAAGGAGGAATAGGCAGGAGCTTCATAGAGAGGCCCAAGGCTCTCTCAGAGACCAGCCACTCCCCGTGGGGAAGGGGACCCAAGACCCCCAAGCCGAGGTGCCTTTCTTCTGTCAGGCCTCTCCAGGGATGAGGCCCAAACCCTCAGTGCCCGTGATGTCATTTTATTGCCTGCTCAGATAGGATGCACCCCTTTGAATCGAGACCATTTACAGCAGTGGTTCTCCAGTCTCTCGGGCCATTTTACTAACAATGCAGATTCCTAAAACCCACCCAGGGATTTGGCTACAGGAGGCCTGGGCGTGGCCTGGAATTTGCATGTACTGACCAGCCTTCAGGGTACTCTTGTGTGGGTGCTCTGCAAATCTTAGACAGACTTATCGTGTAGATCAGACAGTGCCCTCCAGTGTAAAGGATGGTGGAGACAGTGGTGGAGGTAGAAGGGTCTGTTCTGACAGTTTAGTGCTTTTCTATGAAGACAGCATCCAAAGGAATGGGCCTTACTTCCAGCCGGTGGGCCCTGATGAACCTTCCCAGTGGTATTTGAGTAGGTACCGGCCATGGTTGTAAAACCGTGACTGGGGCTAAGGTGTTGAAACCAGGTCAGTGTGTGGCCTGGCGCCAAGTTCTCTGCAGAGAAGATCAGGGAAGAGGAGGAAGCATGAGCTGCCAGCAAGAAGGGCAGAGGGGACTCTCTGTGGGGTTACAGAGCCTGCTGTCCCCCAGTCCACGATGCTGTCTGTAGTTCTCTGGCCACAGCCCTAGCAGCCATTGCTCTGCACAGCTGTCTTCTTACTGTGGAAGCCGCTCAGCAGCATTCCTCCACATGACTACGGTATCAGTGACAAAGGAGGTATCACTTCCTATGTTGGAAGCTTTGTGCCTATTTTGGAGAGGGAGAAAAAAAGACAAAGAAGGAATAATAAAACTACTCCGCCCACACACACACTTTCTTTGACTGTATCCCACCACAGCATCTGCCACTGTTCACTCAAATCTACTTCTCCACTCCAGAAGGGAGGCCCAGGAGATCCTTCCACACTACAAGAGCAGTGGAGGAGGGTTGCATTAGAACTGCTCTGGCCGTACTTGCCAGCCGCTCTTCGAAGCTGGCTGCCTATCACCCCTGTACTCACAGGTCCACACTCCTGGGCAGTGCCACAGCTGAGGACTGAGCTCCATCAAGTCTTGAGAGGTGCTGTTGGACGCTGCTGGGTGGATAGTGTCTTGGCTAAGGATGTTCCTGCTCCACGCCCACAGCCTCCCCTTGACACAGGGACCTGAGTTGTAGCTCCTCATTCTGTAAGAAATGAAATCCAACTGAAATGCAAAGCAGGACACTCACTTGCCCCTTTCAAGTTACTCTCAGTAGTGGCTTTGCTTCTGGCCACTGGCAACTATAATCTGAACCCTTGCTAAGTTATATTTAGAACTCTGCTAAGAGAATTGTGTGCCGGGTTTAAAATTAATGTTTTGTTTTAATTACACATATGTCTCTCATGTCCATGGTGCTGACAGGAGTCTCTCTAGGTTTTCTTGGCCAAGACATAAAGAGGCCAACAAGGTAGAAAGTGTCTTATTTCATTCCATTTGGACTGTTGAGTGAGATTGTCTTCTGTATGATGTCATTATTTAGTTATGTAGAGGGGAAAATAATGTCATTGTGAAGAGCACAAACCCTAAAGACAAACTGGGTTTGAATCCTGACCTTTGAGTTTTGGAAGCTGGATAGCCATCTCTGTGCCTCAGTTTCCTCATCTCTAAAATAGGAGTAGTCTAGGATATATTCCATAGGGTTGTTGTGAAGGTTAAATGAGTTGACAATGTCAAGTGCTTGGAGGCATGCGGGGTACATCATAAGCACTGATGTATTAACTTTACTTTAGTTCATGCTTTACAGGTATTAGCTATCTTTTCCTGCTTTCAAAGCCACTATCAGTTAGTAGCAGAAGTCATTATTGTCTGGGTTACAAACCATGGTTTGATCTGCAGCCCTTGCCTTGCACACCAGCAAAACACTGCTTAAGGAAATTCTTTTTGTGAATGTCTGCAAAATTTTTGTTCTTTCTCCTAAATACTTCCTGCTCCTTTATAGACTTTCAGAGAATGCAGACTGATGATTCCTTTTATAGTAAATTTGGCAAAGGTGCATCTTTGCTATCCATCCCAAAAGAGGACTGCAATTCTGTATCTTCAATCCTTATTCTTGAGTGTCCTTGAACTTGTGCCTGGGTGTGGAAGGGGGTTATGGTGAAGATTCAATGATATTTTGCTCATAAAGTGCTAGCCTGCACGTTTTGGACACTCCCTGGAGATGTATTCCTATTCTTTGTTCTTCTGACCTGTTTACCAGCCTTAACTATCAATACAGCTGTGTCAATTCCTCCTCTACTCTGCCCCATCATGATGATAATAACACCAAGAGACTATTGTTTTACAAACCCCATCAATGAGCAAGGAGGAAGGAAACGGCACAGGGTACGATTTCACAAATGACATTAGATCACTGAGGTTAGGAAACAATTGACTTATAGTCCCTGTTGAGAACTGTGTCCTTGATGGTGAATTTTCTTTTTGCTAATTCTTTGATCCAAGAAGTTGCTGTATTGGTGGCAGGGTGGCACCTCATAATGGTGCTGATACCCTGGCTGGTGTCTGAACCAGGAGTGTCTTTTTGGTCCTATGGCTGCTTACCAGAGTCACAATGACTAAAATCTGCTCATGACTACTCTTGCCTGTAGCCACGGGGTCCACACCAGAACCAACCTTGGCTGGATCAGGAGCGTTCACAGACAAAGCTCATCAAAAGAAATGGAAATTCAGTTCTTGCCGGTCTTGAAAGCTCCAGGGACTCTGGAAAGGAAGTGCTGCATCTCTATACTGCTCAGGACTCTGGCTGTCAAGGAAGATGGCGGGTTTACTAGAATTGTCACCTAAAAACTACACTGCTTAGCTCTACCACAAAATGCCATCCTCTACAGCAGTTTCTTTTAGTGACTAATTACCAAGGGACTGAACCAATTATTTGTGGACCCCCCCACCCCTGAGGACCTAGTTTCTACAAAGCATTTATTCAAAAGCTGTCTTTTCTGCCTCTTGCTCTCTCACAGAAATTTATTCTGACTCCTCTAATGGGAAAAGTTGCTATTAAATATAGCTATTAGAACTGTTGTGTAGGCCAGGAACCATCCTTTAAGAAAGAACAATCAGAGAACTCTTTATATAAACACTGCAGTTCCCCTACCACAAGACAATGAGCAGATTTCCTATCCGCCAACATTCTGCATATGCTGGCACTGCTGTTGGACAGCTGGGCTCCCTTCGTTCAAAGGGAGAGTTTTGGATGTTCTCATGTTTCCTCCTATTACAAGCTTGACTGGTTACCTGCCTCCTGTTCTCTCTCTCCTGGGGGAATGCCTTTGCATTGGGTGCAAACCAGACTGACAACCCCCCAGGAATTCAAGCCAAGGAGCCCAGTAGGAGCCAGATGGCTCTTCCTTTCTCTGTCGCCAAAACCTTCACATTTCTCTGAATGTATCTCTCACATAGATGCTGGAAAATTATTATTTAGGCACAGAAATAGGTCTATTCAGAAAGAATGACAGGTTATGATGGGGGTTTTTTTGAAGTCTGTCCCTTTGTGCTTGTTAAGTGGCCCTAGATAAGGACTACGTGGTAATCTGCTCAGAAGTCCGAAGAAATATTGTAACTTCTAGACAGACCTTGGAATATTGTTGGTGAGGAAACATGTTGCTTATGAACTAGTCCATTTTCTCTAACTATAATGAGAGCCCCAAGGCTGGATACTTTATAAAGAAAGGTTTATTCAGCTTACAGTTATGGAGGCAGAAATTTCATAACAAGGGCTGGCTCTGGTGAGGCCTCCCTGGCTTCATCTTGTCATGGTGGATGGCATAGCCGTGCAAACACATGGCGGGGGCAGGTAGAGAGAGAGAGAGAGAGATTGTATGGCAAGACAGGAAGCCCAAGTGAGGGGAGGGACCAGTTTCGGTCTTTTCTTTTCTCTTTTAAAATAATAATTCATTTTTAAGAGAAGGCATGATGGGTCCCAGGAGAACTACTTAATTCCATTTTGAAGCAGCTCCCCCAGTGACCTCCAACTAGGATCCACCTCTTAAAGTTCCCTCTACCTCATCCCTCCCACACTGAGAAAGATGCCTCCAACACATGCACCCTTGGGGGTAAACCACACGCGCACCACAGCAGTGGACATGCTTTCTTGTATAGGAACTAGAAAAGGGAACTCTGAATACTTCTGCACCCATTCTAAGCTTCAGAAAATGTTTTGTGTTGAACTTCTGTTTAGTTCTGTGGTAAATGAAGAGGGGTGATCTGACTGAAAGCACTTTAAGCATCTGCAAAGAGACACGGATCATCCCTGTGTCTATGTTTAAATTTATGTGTTAAAATTTTTTAATCAAGAAGAAATTGCTCTGGGCAAATTGTTTCCAGAGAGAGCTGAGAATTTCCTGATTCCAGGCTCTGTAGTAAGCTTCTGGCTGCCAAAAGAATAATTGTATTTGATTTCAGTTTATTCAAGAACTTCCTAAGGAAATTGAAATGTTTTCCTCCCCAACTTGTGTACAGGCAGGGCAAATTCTGACTGAGGAAAAGGTAAGTTTACATTAATGCTTATGGGAAACATTCCAGGATCAATAACTTCTGTGGTTAGAAGACAATTAAGTAACTATTCTAAAGAGTGGCAGTAAAGTAGAAAAATGCAGAGCATATGACCATAAGAAAATCTGGAGAATGAGATTCAACTTACTAGGGAAATCCTAGTGCAGAAATAAAACAGGTATAGTCCAGAGATGAGCAGGGCTGAGGCTGGGAGATGCTGGCACTGAAGACATACCACAACCTCTTCTGCCCCTAGACAACCCAGGAGGAGCTCTGGCAGGAATGGATGGCTCAGCCTGTGTGAGAGCAGGAGTGGGGCAACCTGGGGACCAGGTCATAGTCTGTAAAGGATCCGGAAGTGGGAAGTGGGACACAGGTCTGAGTGTGGGAGAGAATTCTGGAGAGAACCTGGGGCTACCGGGTCACGGCCGGCTCAGCCAGCTGGTCCCACAGGGAGGGCCAAGAACACAGGCGATTCCCTTAGGAAGGTTAGTTTTGGAACAGTATGATCCCACAACATGCCACTCAAGGCACCAGCAAGTGACCTCTGCCCTGCCTCCTGTCCGAGCACTTGGTTCATGATTCTGTCCTCATTTTGCCTCTCCAAGCCACAGGGAAAAAGGGGAGAAAACTCTTCTCCAGGGATGTTCTTCGCCTGCTGCCTTCATTTGGACAAAACTAGGGGATATTTCCAGCTGCCACATTCAGTCTGACTGAGTTTAGGGTAAGATAGAACATGAGATCTGGAAACTAGAAGCCACATGAAATGCCTTGTTTCTGACCACCCTCTCCCCATCCCCCACCGTGCTCCTTTTTGGCATGTCAGACATTCCTGCAGAATAGAGCTTGAAGAAAGGTACATTCCTTTCAGGGGAAAATTCCCATTGCCTGCCTGGCCCAAGGCTGAGCTCTTAGTCCAAAACATACAGGCCTCTGGGTGGCTGTGCTGACTCAGCAGGTGCTGCCTCCCATGAGCCACGTTAGAAGTCACAGGATGTCCCCCGAGCAAGCTCATGGTAGCCAGACAGGACTACCCTGGGCCCCTTTAGGGTGGGGATAGGATCTGGCAGAGCTAATAGGGGCTGCATGGTTGGTTGTGGTCAGGTGGGCCTGAGCAGGGTGGAAAGATGCTGGCACAACTCCTGGGTGGGGCTACCTCTGGAGATGCCCACCCACTGCCAGAGTCCATGGGGTTTTTGGTGGTTGTTTTCTTGGCATTTTCCAGAATAAAAGAAGTCAAGTTAGGGAAAGGTTGTCTTAAGCTCTCCAACAAAAGGGACCTTGTCTACTTCATTCCCTAGTGATTTCCCACTGCCCACAACAGTGTGTGTCCCATGGAGGATGCCCGACTATCTGTTGCTGTTGGCCATGTTGAAAATCCTATTTTTTAAAAAAAGGAAACAGCTCATTTTACAAAGAAGGGGTGAATCACTACCAGACAGTGGTGAGTTCAACAATGTATTGTGTAAATTCTAAACTCGACCACTCAATTCCATGAAGCCCTTGCTACATGGTTAGCCCCTGGTAGAGACAGAGGAATGGAATATATTCAGGTAGCTACACTCCAGATGGGAAAATGAATCAAAAACCTGTGTTCTAGTTGACTGACTTCTCCAGTTTATCTCTACAGCATTCTGGCCCGAGCTTCAGGTTCATCCTCACTGAGTTGCTTATAGGATGTAGCTGAGTAGATATAGTATGATGTCTTAGGAGTCAGAGTGACCTGTGTTCAGATCCTGATTCAATCACTTCCTCTTTGTAGGACCATAGGTATGTTATTTTAAGGTCCTCAACCTCAGGTTTTGGTCTGTAAGATGGAGATGATGCCGTATTACTCAATGTGTGGTTATAAGGAAGAAATCAAATGATATACATGATTTTAGAGTCACGCGCAAAGACTTCCTAGTGGAGTGCCTGAATCACAGTAGGAATTAATAGATTTTAGCATTATTGATGGAAGTTTTTTCTTCTTTTTCTGGAATGTTTCCTATACCACAATCTTAACTTCCCACTCATTCTGTAAGGCTCAGGCCAGCCCTGGCAATACTCCTTTAGAATGACGCATTGTGGGACACTTACCCTTTCAGGAGTGCCTCTCTTGTGTTTTCACTGTAACTTGTGCACATATCTGTCCTTGTATAACTGTCAGTTCCAATATCTGCCTCTATTCCAATCTGAAAGCTCCTTGAACCTGGGGCACTATTTCACTTGTCCCCTTCCCTCCCAGCTTACTCAGTTTTGATTGCATTAGGAGTTAAAGTGCTTGCTGGAAAAAAGGATGTAAAAGTAACATTGTGTCATTTGATGGACAGAGTATAGTTACAGATAACAGGACTTGAGGTCAGGGGAAAAAGAGGACTTCACTAAAGCTCATGGGATATGTTTAAAGGGAAGGAAGGACAATTGGCAAGAAGAAAAGAAAGTCTGTAAGTGATCTTCATTATATTGTCTGAATATTTGAATCCATGCCACATTCATATGTTAAAATCTAACCCCCAAGGTGGAGCCTTTAGGAGCCTGTAGTTAAATTTGTTTAACAGATAAAGTGCCTGAAGCATACTTACTCAACATTTAGAGTTTCCTAATCCTGTAGGTGTATGGGGGGGTAGTTCTGTTATATTCAAGAGTTTGATACTGATATTTCAGTTACATTTGTTACCTATGAGCGCCATTATGTTTGTTTGATAGCACCATGGGCATTAATTTTATTTTTTCACTGGTGGAATGAGGGGTATTGGATTTGTCAGAAAAGTTGCATAGGTATCCCAGCCTTTGCAGGAACAGAATATACGCAGCTCACGCCCTTCCCGGGTATCAGAATTCTACTAGAATCTGTGTCCATCTGCCTACGGAGAATTCTGTCATCTGACCAATTAACTGAATCTAGCTGCTATAGCACTCCTTGTCACATGTGCTTCTAAAGAAAGGACAGAAAAGTGGGCAAGCCAGGTGGTCTGATGCTTTGTTTCTGTTGCCTGATAAAAATCTCTGGGTGTCAGAATTTGGTCTGACATTTGCTTTCACTGCAGCAGGCCACCTCTTGAGAGGTGGTGGAGAGAAGACCAGCTCTCACTGTCTTGTCAATGAAGGATGCCAGAAAGCTATGAACCTAATACTATAATAGTGAGGGACCGTTGGTACAGGTCAACCGGAAGGAGTAGGTTTAGGGGGCAGCGAAACAGTGACTATGGAAAAGCAAAGGTGTGTTTGAAGGCCTCAAAAGAGATTAGAATTGGCAAGATCTGGTAGCTGATTGAATATGGTAGCAAGCCAGATAGTATGTCAGAAGATAAGGCCATATACATGTAGAGACAAATAAGTTCACAAAGTAGATTCCCATAGCTCATTTGTTCCTCACAGTATCCCAGAGGGATGGAGTGGGCAGTTATTAGAAACTGAGGCAGCTGTGAAATAAGGTATAAATGATATGCTCAAAGTCACTTAGCCAGGAAATTATAGTGCTGGGATCCAGACTCAGATTTTCAGACTTGACTCAGTGTCTCTTTTTATTATACCTCCCACACTCAAAGATTTTAAAACTGAGAGAAATAGAAAGGTTGGGAGAGAAAGCAAAGAGAGTGAGGAAAAAGGAAATAGGAGCACAGGAAAGAGCAGATTGTGAAAGATGATGGGTTGTTCCTCACTTGTAAGTATGCACAAACACATGTATGTGTCTCTACATACATATGACCTTGTTGGCCCCTTAAAACTGTGGTCTTTCACATCATGTGGGTGCTGACATCTGATGTAACAGAGGAACAGCTTCTCTGCCCACTAAGCTCCAGCCTCATCAGCCTCTTCCCTAAATCTGAGGACATTTCTTCCCTGAAGTCCGAGGACTCCCTACCGCTCGTGCTCCAGACTGCAAACTTCCTTGTACCGTGTTTTATTTGGGGCTCTTTTTTTTACACTCAAACTGACCCCAGAAACAAAAGGGCCTCCTGCTTTAGAACTTAGGTTGGGAAAAAGGGTTTTCCTTGCACCAAGGAAAAAGAATGGGCCAAAGCCATAGAACACATTTTCATCGGATTTGTTTCTATTGATATTGCTGATTCTTCAGAGTGTGATACAGAAGACCCTTTACAATCATTCAGAGCCGCTTTGTTGAACAGTCTCAACATCTTCCTGCCATGTTGAAAAATAAGCCAAAAAATAAGATAGTTATCACTTTCTCTATTGTTGATGTTGAGAACACCATGGAACAAAAGCTAACACAAAGAACCATAGTTTGGCCTCTTCTTTGTCATCACTTTAATTTTGACCCATGCCCCAGGGGATCCTTTTAAGAATGCAGATCCCTGGGTCTGGTCCTGCTTGGTCTGATTTTGCAGAGGGAAAAGAGAGATAGTGTTTCCTCCAGAGAGCTGGCTGTGTTTATGTTTATGTTTAAGGAACTTTTGCTCTTTTGTTCCAGGACAGGCTACAGGCTTGAGTGAAGACAGAACTTTCCTTGTGTTCTTTGCCAATGTCCATGTGGTCTCATTCAATTGGAGCCACCCATCTGATTAGTAAGAAGTTGCCTTGGGGCCTAGCCTAGCTCTGTTCTCCCCCAGTGCATCTCAGATGTTTCCATTTGGCTACAGCCTTCTGTTTCTGAATTACCCTTGACAGATTTAGAAGGTGCCTTGGAAACGTTCCTGTGCCTGGGGAACAACTTGCCTGGGCCTAGGGCCCTGGGTAATGGGCGAAAGGGCCTGAGTATGGTCCATTCTCTGAAAGAAGTGCCGGGTGAAGAAACTGACCAGGGAGAGACTTGGGTTAGGAAATTTCTAAGCTTATCTGAGGGGTGCAGGTAGAATGTGATTAGAAGCCTCACTACTTTTTTAAAATTAATTAATTAATTTATTTATTTATTTACCTATTTTTTGGTCTCACTTTTTTTGAGGCATTAAAAGCAGCCCGAGCAAAGAATTGGAGAAGTATAAACTGTATTCCTATTTGCTTTTTAATTTTTATTTTTATTAATATATGTTTGCAGTACATAATGACTACATTGATTCTAGGGAATTGGTACATGTGCATAACACATCTCAATTCTTTTTTGTCTCCTTTTCTACACTCCTCCTTTTATTTTGCCAGCATCAGATTCATTTACTTATAAGTCATTGTAAGCTTAATTCTCATATATAAAACCACTTCCTTTGTTAGATTGATTCCTAAGTATTTCATTTTTCTTGATGTTATTATTGTGAAAGGTGTTGTTTCCCTAATTTCTCTCTCAGTGAATCCGTTATTTGCATACAGGAATGCTATTGATTTTTGAGTATTGACTTTGTATCCTACTACACTACCAAATTTGGTTATTAATTCCAGGATTCTTAGTCGAGTTTTGGGGTCTTCTATGTGAAGTATCATGTTATCTATAAATAATAATAATTTAACTTCTTCCTTTTCTATCCATATTTCTTTTATTTCTTTCTCTTGTCTAATTTCGCTGGCTAATGTTTCCAGAACTACATTGACTAGGAGTGGTGATAGTGGGCATCCTTGTCTTGTTCCTGAGTTTAGAGTGAAAGCTTTCAGTTTTTGATCATTTAGTATGATGTTGGCTGTTCATTTGTCATAGATGGCTTTTATCAAATTGAGATAAAGGCCTTCTACTCCAATTTTTTGCAAGATTTTTTTTTAAATCATAAGTGTGTGTTGGAGTTTGTCAAATGCTTCTTCTATGTCTATTGAGATGACCATGTGGTTTTGTCCTAATGTGGTGTATTACATTTAGTGATTTGTGTGTATTGAACCATCTCTGCATCACTGGAATGAATTCTACGTGGTCATGGTGTATAATCTTTTTGATTATTTGCTGCAGTCTGTTTGCCAGTATCTTATTGAGGATTTTTGCATCTATATTCTTTAAGGAGATTGGCCTGTAATTCTCTTTTTCTGGTTCTGGTATCAGGGTAATGCTTGTTTCCAGGAATGACTTTGGGAGTATTGCTTCCTTTTCAATTTCATTAAAAAGTTTTACTTTAGTCAAGATCTAATGCAAGATCTTGTCTAAAGTTCTTGCAGAATTCAGCAGTGAATCCATGAAGACCCGGGCTTTTCTTCATTGATAGTTTTTTTTTTTTCTTACTTCAATTTCATTAACTAATATTGGATTATTTAGAATTTTTTTTTATATCTCCTTGATTCATCTTTGGTAACTTCAGTGTGTCTAGGAATCTGTCCATTTCTTCTGAATTTTTTATCTTATTAGAGTACAGCTTCTCAAAGTAGGTACTCATGATCTTCCAGATTTCTGTAGGATCGACTGTGATTTTTGGTCTTTTCATACCTAATTGCATGGACTTGGGTCTTTTCTTTCTTTCTTTTGATAAAGTTGGCTAAGAGTTTGTGTATTTTACTCAGTCATTCAAAGAACCATCTCTTCAATTCATTGATTCTTTGTATTGTGTTCTCCATTCCAATTGAATTAATTTGTGCACTGATCTTTATAATTTCCTTCCTTGTACGAACTTTGGGTTTAATTTGCTCTTCTTTTTCTAGGAGCTTGAGATTCCATTAGGTTATTTATTCTAGTTCACTCTGTTTTTCTGGTGTGAGAATTCACCACTATGAATTTCCCTCATTGGACTGTTTTCTTTGCAGTCCCATAAGTTCTGGTATTGGCATTATCATTTAATTGTACAAACTGTATAATTTCTTCTTTAATTTCATCTGTGCCCCATTCGTTGTTCAGGAGGATATTATTTAATTTCCAAGTGTTTATGTAGATTTTGTGGTTTCTTTTGCCATCGATTTCCAATTTTATTGCACTATGATCAGATAATACACATGGGATAATTTCAATTCCTTTGCATTTACTTAAGCATGTTCTAGAGTTAATATGTGGTTTATTTTAAAGAAAGCCCTGTGTCAGATGAGAAGAATGTGTGTTCTGTTGTGGTCAGATATAACACTCTGTAGATATCAACTAAGTCCTTTTGTTCAAAGGTACACAACGGAGTACTACTCTGTCATAAAGAACAATAAATGTCGGTTAGTTGTAGGTAAATGGATGCACCTCGAGACCATAACTTTTTAAAATTCTATTTTAATGGTACATCTTAGATATACATATTGATAACATTCATCAGAGGAAATTTGTACCTGTACTTGCTATATCTTGTAGCTTCTTTTTTTCCCATTCCCCTTCCCTCCCTTCAATCCCTCCTCCCTCCTTATTTTTAAAAGCTTTGTTTCTGCTTTCTCCTTCTATTCTTTTTTCTCTTGTCCCTCCATTCCTTTCCCCCTCCTCATCCCTTGTTCCCCTTCCCATCTGAACATTTTCTTCCCTTTCCCAATATAGTACATTTTAGTCCTTATTTACACTTCTAGGTTCTCATACTGTAGAAACACTGCAGTATTTACACATGTGTGTCCGATTTATTTCACTTCAGAGTATGGTCTCAAGATGCATCCATTTACCTAGAAATATCTCAAGCTTATCATTCTTTATGGCAGAGTAGTACACCATTGTATTAAAAAAAAAACAAACCCACATCTTCTTTATCCATTCATCAGTTGATGGGCATTT